>JAUCMX010000023.1:9648421-9772049 GCA_033459395.1 Hemibagrus guttatus
CACTCGTTTATATTTATTTGTGTTTCTTTCATTTTAGATAAAAGGGAATAAAAACTCATAAAATACTGCTGAATAAATAAGCTGAAAAATGTCAAAAAATAAAAAAGAAATGATATACTTTTTTTTATTACATAACTAAAATGTAAAAATAATAATGACAAATAAGTAAAACAAAAAAATAAATAATACATCTGAGGTATTAAAAAAATAAATAAATAAAAAAATTAAAGCAGGGGCCTCGAGAAAAACCTTTCAGCATTAATCCACAGAATTGCTAAAAAAAATGCCAAAGAGTTAAGAAGGCCAGAAAACGCTATGCGAAAGCTAAACAATAAAGATACCTATTAGACTGCCCAAGTAATTAGGAGGCATCTTAAATCTCTCTCTCACACACACGCATATGCCCAGGAGACACTGTAATTCAGCAGATTATAGAGAAAATCTCTCGCAATACTTGGAAAGTAGAAGCCATTATGCTAGCTCAGCACTCCTGTATCCCGCTAATCATCAGCACACACTGAACACTGCAAGGTCACTTACTGCTTCCCTTCATCTTACTTTGCTTTATTCAGAACCATCACTTCATCGGTTATGAAAAATATTTAGAAATGATATTACACAAATAAGATCATCATTCCCCGGCACTGCATCCAGTGGCTGGGGTTTGGGCATTGGCTGGGAATCAAACCCGGGCCTGATAGGCGAGAAAACTACCACTGAGCCACCAATGCCATGCTAATCATCAAGAGATGAGGATAATTAACAGTAAGTATTTCTGAAGCCACACCCTCTTCATTATACAATGCACTAGATTAGAGCGTTTTGCCTTTGAACAGGTAATGACTGAACTTCACAATTCACCACGGAAGGTTATGGCGCGTTTGATGCATGTCGGATAGATTGTATTGACCAGTTGAAGGCACATGAAACTGGGAAACTCTGGGTTTTCTTTGAGCTCTGAGTTAGGGTGTGTCTAGTCTTACGTAGCCAGACGTTCAGACTGACGGCAGAAGCTCTGGCCTCCACTGCAGATTTTAATAGCAAAGGACGACTCAAGAGGGCATCTGACTGACATGTAAAGCAGCCAATCAGTTTGTTTCATTCAGCGTCATGTTTAAGGGGTGTGAAAATGTAAAGTTGATGTCCCTACAAAAACAGACTGACATGCAACCATAGATGATTCATTTAAGAAAGTCATGCAAATAATGAATCTAAACTGTGAACTTCACATCATTTGGCAAATCTAGTATATAGCTGAAGTGCTCATTGTCACAGTTATAAACACAATGGATTCCTTCTTCCATGAGGGAAGTAAAGCGTCACAATAGCTTTGCTTCCAGACAGACCGCTAAAAAACGGAAATTCTAGAATTCAACCAATCAGATGATGACTTTGAAAATCCTGAACCAATTTTGTGTGCCACATGCATCAGACATTCAGCCTGTAGCTTGTGGGCGTGGCTTCTGAGGTTTGGGCATTACTAGGGTGTGTCAGTACGTAAACTTAATGTAATCAGTAGATGCAGTGTCTGTAGTTGACAGTAAATCTGCTGAAACTGAATGTTTAGTCATCTCAGAAGCTGATTTCAGTTATATGTTTGGTTTATGCAGCAAGTTATTGAAGAACAAGCAAAATTTTAAGATCTAAGCACCTATAGGAGTCAAACGGCTTAATTTGTGGTAGTGCATTGGCAGTGGGTTTATAGACTATTCAAAACACCTGAATCTTTGTTGTTCAATTTTCTAGAGGTAGAGTTGGAAAACCTTGCTGTATTTTTGTAGATAATTAAGAGAAGGTGCACCTTCATCTTGCTCTGACCAAAGTGACTTGAATGTCATCCATAATGTACTCTGTAAAGAGTATTCATACTCGTCTGGATTACAAATGACACACAGATTGTTCCAGCCAGTATTCCTTTTTTATAAAATTGTGGTTCACATGCATCTTTAAGAGTATACTGTTTTTTGCAATGATACTGACTAGAGCACTTGGTGTGTAAAGATCATTTGTAATCTAGATAAAGCTGATGTTTTTTCCCCCTCTTCATCTGTGATTGATTTCATTTGCAATATTTTTTACAATAAGACTCTGTACAATATGTACAGTATTTCTGTACAAGAATCTCTGAAACTGCATAATTCACTCTAATGATATAGCTCACTGTCTAGGCTGAAAGGAAAAAAGAAAACGGACACCAATTGTACTGTAGTTGATGAGTCAGGATATGTTCGGTGTCTGTAATTTGCTTCTTTAGTATTGCACTAGAGTGGTGAGGCCAGCACTGATGTCCACTATGGGCAGTGATAGCTCTAGTGATAGATAAGATGTTGGCCTTTTGGCAAGAAGGTCATGAGTTCAAATCCCAGCACTGCCAAACTGCTACTGTTGGGTCCTTGAGCAAAAGCACTTATCCCTCAACTGCTCAGTTTTGTAAATGTAAGTTGTTCTGGATAAGAGCATCTGCCACATGCCATTTAAATGTCTATCTTGCCCAAATTTCTTTCACAAAATCAAATGAAAATTCAAATACCTGCTTCTAATAAAATTCTCATTCATTTTTTCTTTATTAATTTTGCAAAATAGAAAGTCTAACATTTCAAACCGGAAATACATCATCCTCCACCTCTGATACCATAACAAGGACCAGGTTGGATAGGTGGAGATTAGGGGACAGAATAAGTGCCCTAAAATGTCTCTATAAGGTTATAGTGTTCAGCTACAAAAAGGTGTTTTGTTCATGGCTATAAATGACAGATTTTTTTCCTTACTCCACTGGTTCTCACAGTGAGAGTACTTTTGTCTGTGACGTGTAGGCAGGGGGTCCTAAAAAGTTTGCTAGAGTTTGTTACAGCCACCATTAATTGAAAATTCTTATATTGAGTTCCTCTACATAGTTAGCCTACTGGATAGATCACTGTACTCGAAATATCAATAACACAGTAACAAGTAGGGGTATAAATAAATCGGCGTGGACCTAGTGCCTTTTGTGGGTGGAAAGTTCAGGAATAAAAAAAAAATATATATATATTTTATATAATATATATATATATATATATATATATATATATATATATATATATATGCTTTAATAGTGTTTACAAATTTATCTGTACATGTAGGGGTATGTGGAAGTTATTTCAATTTAAAGGGTTGCGCAACGTTTGAGAAACTCTGCTATGAACTAAGCAGGTAGGTCTGTGCGACACTGAAGTTGTGTTGCGGGAAGAATAAAGGACAAAAAGACATCTTCGTAATACAGCCACGTTTCTGCTGCTGTTCTAGAGGACCGGTAATACCTTCGGTCACAGCAAATGGGATCATCTTCAAAACTGAAGGGACAGAAGGGAGGACAAAATTAGTCTGAAAGCTTTTAGGTGAAATGATTCAAAAGAACGGGACAGTCCAGCAGGGAAAAGGTGTCGTCTCAATGACTGAAGAAGTGATCAGCAGTTTTCAGATCTGCATTTCTGCTAGTTTTTATATTACAAATATAAATATAGCCTGATGTATTTTCTCTGTTTACAATATCTTCTTTGATGGAATTAAAGACACACTGCTATACTTCTAGAATATATCTCAGTCTGCTTGTTAGTACTGTAGGCAGTTTTCATGTGTTTTCATTCAGTGAAAAGAATCATGGGACTGGCTCCTCCAAGAAGCATGCAGACAAAAATTAAGGAACGCATGCTGCCTGAGGTTTATTTGATTTTGGTTTCTGAATATCATAATATGTATCAGATATTGTAAAAACAGGCACAGGCTTACTGAAACTAAGAAGCTGAGAACTGAATTAACGTCACCGGTCCTTTTTCCAATCTCCAAATGTCCATTCTGGGTAAGCCTGTAGCCTCAGATTTGGTAAAAAAGTGGGGATTCATTTCTGCCCACCAAGAGTGTAAAGAGTGATTATTATCCAGGTGCCACCAGTCTGACCTTATTCATGATATCTTTGTGCAGTGGTGGCTCATTGGTTACAGGTGCTGGATTATTGATGAGTTGGGGGTCGAAGCCCCTGCACCATCAAGCTGCCATTGGTCAACTGTTAACCCTTAACCATGTCGGCTACATGACCACCATTTTAATGGCTGACCCTGTGCTCTGACTCCAGCTTTCCAACAAGCTGGGATGTGTAAAGAAAAGAACTTCACTGTACTGTAATGTACTATACACTGATCAGGAATAACATAAGCAGTGACAGGTGAAGTGAATAACACTGATTATCTCCTCATCATGGCACCTGTTAGTGGGTGGGATATATTAGTGAACATTTTGTCCTCAAAGTTGATGTGTTAGAAGCAGGAAAAATGGGCAATCATAAATGGGCAAGCGTAAGGATTTGAGTGAGTTTGACAAGGACCAAATTATGATGGCTAGACGACTGGATCAGAGCATCTCCAAAACTGCAGCTCTTGTGGGGTGTTCCCGGTCTGCAGTGGTCAGTATCTATCAAAGGTGGTCCAAGGAAGGAACAGTGGTGAACTGACGACAGGGCCAAGGCTCATTGATGCATGTGGGGAGCGAAGGCTGGCCCGTGTGATCCGATCCAACAGACGAGCTACTGTTGCTCAAATTGCTGAAGAAGTTAATGCTGGTTCTGATAGAAAGGTGTCAGAATACACAGTGCATGACGGGTCAGGGCTGTTTTGGCAGCAAAAAAGGGGACCAACACAATGTATATGTGACAAATAAAGACTTCCATAGCCCTCCTGTCCACTATTATCCAGTGTGACCATTTTCAGTTTATTCTCTCAGCGATTTGCATTTGTCTTGCATTAAGGGTCATGCTCAGGAGCCAACGGTAGCAGTTTGCTGGTCCGGGGATTTGAACTCGCAGCCTTCCAATTTGTAGTTCAGTGTCTTAACCATTAAACTACCACTTCCCCATTTATTCTGACCTTTCACACACAGAACTGACACTTCCTGGATGTTTTTAGCACAAGTTTGCTGTTTCGTGTCAGTATTAACTAAAGATCCTGAAATGTGTCTGCATGATATTCTGCACTTTACTGCTGCCACATATTTATCTGTTTGGACACCTGCATGAATAAGCAGGTCTATACATAATCATATTACGAGTGTGTCCTAATGCTTCCATCCAAATCAACTGTTTGAGCTTAAGGCTGACTTCTGAGGTGACCAAATTTTAAATGCATCATACATGGCATCCTTCATTATCCTACACAAATCCTGCCTCAAACCATTTTCTTACAAGTACCTTATGATAAGCGAGGGATGAGAATGCATAAACATCAACACAGACATCCACAGAGGTCTGGTTTGGACAGAAAGGTTTCATTGTGTACAAAAATACCTCAAATAAAAGTGTTTAATAAATTGGATTAGAATATCATTAGGCTACACACAGTAACAGTGTTCCTTACTCTAATCTCAACTATTAACAGCATGGGGAACTACCATCATCCACATCACTCCCGTTATTTGTATTCGCAGAACGTACAGTTGTCTCTCTCTACAATGTTCTTTGGAATGTAAAGAGAAAACCTCCCATACCTTCTTTGAGCTCTTCATCCATATAGAGCTTAAGCTTCCTTCCTCTGAGACCGAACACTTTAGCAGTTTCGTTGATCAGGGCCGTGGGCTGGAGGCTATTTTGACCCACAGGATTAGCCAGCAGCAATGTGCCGACGTCACCCCTCTGGCACTCTGTGTGAGGATGAAGGTGTTAGCGTTATTAATATGACAAACACACCGAAAGAAGTAATTGAAACTTTTACTTATGATGCCGTTTCATTTATAGTGGTGTATTTTGAAAGGCCATATAGAAATATATAAATTTTTTTAAAGAAGTAATACTAAATTCCGCAATATTAAGATAATTAATATAAACCAGATCACACTAGCGGTGTGTGCCAGTTTAAAGGCAGTACAAACATCTCAAACAACGGTAATGTTATTTATAGAAACATTTGGTAATGGTACAAATGTCCTTAAAGCTCTCACTGCCACAATTATATACTTTTTTTTTTTTAAAGAAGCGATGCTAATTTCACTTACTTAGCATGCATGTTATGTGGCCAAATATATATTTACCTGTACACCTTCTCATTCATGTAGCATAATGCATAAAATCGTGCAACTACAGGTCAAGAGCTTCAGGCCATGTTTAGAATAGAGAAACTGTGTGATTTCAGTGACTGTAAACAAGCAACATGGTTGCTGGTCCCAGATGGGCTGGTTTGAGCATTTCAGAAATTGCTGATCATCTGGGATTTTCACACAAAGCAGTCTCAGAGTTTATAGAGAATGGTAAGCAAAATCCATCCTGTATACAGAGGGTCTGCAGGCTGAAACACCTTGTTAATGAGAGAGATCAGAGGAGAATCACCAGACGGCTCAGGGCTCATAAGAAATCTATAGCAACTCAAATGAGCACTCTTTACAACCACGGTGAGCAGAAAAGCATCTCAGAATGCACAACACAACAAACCTTTGGGGTGGATGAGCTACAACAGCAGACCACCATGTCGGGTTCCACTTTTGTCAGCCAAGACTCTGAGGCGATCATGCACAGATTCAGCCAAACTAGAGAGCTAAAAACCGGAGGAAAAAAAAACGCAGATTTTTTTCTAATCTTCAGCTGTCCAGTTTGGGTCTAAGTCTGAGCCCATGATAGATACAGATTCCTGTTCTTGGCTGACAGAAGTGGAATCTGATGTGTTCTACTATTACTGTAGTTGTAGTTACTATATCCTAAAAGCTGGCAACTTGAACCAATCTGGCTATTTTCCTATGACTTTTCTTATCAATGCCCACAGAACTGTCACTCAGTGTTTCTTGTTGTTCACACCATTTTATCTAAACTCCAAGACTGCTCTGGGTGAAAATCTCAGAAGATCAGCAATTTCTTAAATACTCAAACCAGGCCATCTGGCATCAACATCCATGCCAGGGTTAAAGTCACAAAGATCACATTTTTTCCCTATTCTGTTGTTTGATGTGAACATCAACTGAAGCTCTTGACCTGTATCTGCAAAACTGCATAAATGAGCATGTGTACATGATAGTGTGGTGCATATTTCTAACAACCTGATGTATGAAAGAGCAGCAGCTGGTGTAAAACAATCTGGAAATCTATGCCGATAGTAGTTTAATGGAGTTGTATTAAAAATGACTAGAAATGTATAATTCTATTAGCTCTCCACCAAGCTTTATATCTGAATGCTGCCTCTTTCCACATGATTAAAAACGCCTTTCAATCCTGATGCACACCCTCTATCCTGCACACCATGAAGGTGCTGTTCTCTACCAGTCACGGACTGGGTTTATTATCTATTACTTTGTCTACAACCTGATGTCATGTGAACACTGGACATAACGAATATCTGAACAGTTAGTACAATATTCAAGTAAAGGAATACTCAAGCGATTAATGAATAGTCACACACAAACCAATGGTAACCTTAGTCATGCTGGTGTTATATTATGCTTAAATGTACAATTTAAAAAAGAAAAAAAGGATCAATGAATATTAACTGGAGGTGTATTGTGCATTTTCTTTTTTGCTTTACTGTGCCATAGCAGTGCAGAGATTTGTCCTTGTTGCTATGGTCTGACTGAGCAGCAGCATCACTAATCACAAAAGAGAATTAAATAAAAAAAGGGCGATGTACCTGCAGGACATGCGTTGATGAGTTGTAGGTTGATGTAAGGACACAGCAGCGAGTCGGAGGCGTTTTTTTCTGCAGGACGAGCTCCTGATGTCACATACAGAGTCTTCCCACTCAGAGCCAGGAGATCACTGCTGTTCTTCAGCTCTGTAAACAAACACAATCACAGTGAACTGGAGTAATTTGCATCGCAATTGCTTTTTAATAGGACCTGCCATCGTTCACTCATATCTCTCTCTCTCTCTTTCTCTCAGCAGTTATTCATATGCTCAATGCTTTTATGCAAGGCAGAATCCAATCTAAGCCTATAACTGAGCAGTTAAGGGTTGAGGGCCTTGCTCGAGGGACCAACAGCATCTTCTCGGGCATCTCTGAGATTTGAATTAAGGTTGTGCAATTTGGTCTTGAGTACTCAACAAACAAAATGAGAGACTATTCAAATACTTCAATTGCTGAGGTAGGGGTCATGTTTGCCAGGTCTCCCTTAGTATAAGAACTCCATATAGACCATCTTTTGGTCGTGATAAAACTATATATCTTTAGCAAACATATTTGACTATTGGTTCTATCTGCTAGTGCTGTCTGACTTTGCTAAAAGTCTTTATTCAAGCCTGAAGAGTGTCTTTGAGGTGTTAGTGATCATTGTGGTTGAGATATCTGGCAGATCTGTGTTGCACTGATTGGTAGTGTATATATATGTTGATTGGTCCAAATGTGGCCTAGAATAAGGGGCTCTACTCACTGACTCTCAAATCGTTTCATTCACCGTAAATTAACAATCCCAAATCAGATGGTAGCTCCTGCCCCTAAACTAATCAGATTATAGTTCCTACGTACAATGATACTGTAATCAATCAAACCTTTGGATCCCTGCATCATCACTATACTATAGTACACTATCGTCCAGTTGATGATTATATTGATGACTATAGTCCAGTTGATGATTCCAGACGATAAACACAATCCCAGTCAGTTTTTGGCTTCTAATTCCCGCCCCTAATATAACCATAACCAACTGGTGCAATTTACACCCTTAATTTACACCTAAAATGTAACCACTAACAGCTAAACACTTTTTCGGACAAGGATTACAGCTCCTTTTCTGGTATAACATAAAAGGCATTTTATTTATTTATTTATTTTTTATCATGCATGTATTTTGTCACTGTCAGTCAGTGATGAACTGAACTCACAACTAGTGCAGAATGGCAATATTTTCAATGCGGAACATTGTGGTACATCATTTAACTGATTATTGGTACATCCCTAGTTCTAATTAAATGTTAATAGACTTTCATTGAGCTCATCAAGAGTAGTTTCTTTCCTCATCTTCCACTCTTCTCATTAATGCCTCTGCTGTGTCGCCATCATCACAGTCTTCCATCTGTTGTGCTGGCAGCAGGAGTTCTGCTTCATTTTAATCAACTGGTTTTTTTTTTAAATCCTTTTCTTTTATGAGCAAAACATCAGGACACAAAAACACGGTGCTGTTCAAACATTAGGCCAGTTACAGAAGCCTGCACTATGATTAATAACCATCTTCAGTGCCTGTCAATGGACCAACCATCAGTGAATGATTTATTACACAGAGTGTTTGGACGTGAGATTTACTACGAAAACACTAAAAGCAAACACTTCTTAGGTCATGGTTTACTACTTAATGTTTAATCATGGGAATGGGCACGTGTTATGTCATAAATTTTGAGAATGTGAATGTCATAACTGCCTGGTTATCACAAGAGTATACACTCCCTGTCCACTTTATTAGGACACAACTGTACACATGTGCGTTTATGCAGTTATTCAATTAGCCAATCAGGCGGCGGCAGCACAATGCAAAAAATCCTGCAGATACTGCTCAAGAGATTAAGTTAACATTTAGTGTGATAGATCACAATTTTTCCTTATTCTGATGTTTGATGTGAACATTAACTGAAGCTCTTGACCTGCATCTGCATGATTTACAGAATTGTTTTGATGCTTTATGATTGGCTGATTGGAAAACTGCATAAAATAAGCAGGGGTACAAGCAAGGCTATCTAATATGTATAGCGATGTTTCCCCAGCTGTGATAGGTGTTAACAGTCTCCTGCAGATCTGTGACACATGTTTTGGCTTTGTCCAACATTATACAACTTTGGATGGGAGTAGGACATTGACACCTTATCAGAATTGGTTGGCAGAAAAATAGAATGTTTTTATTGCATTGTTTGTGGCCTTTGCTTGCCCCATCGTCTTCCCTTTCTTCGATCGAAAAGGATACCCTGGCCTTTGCTATTCTGCTTGCTAGAAGACTAATATTGATCAATTGGATATCACCAAAACCTCCCTTTCTTTCTCAATGGATTAGAGATATTTTTTTTTGTCAAATTGGAAAAGATAAGACTTTCGTTAAGGGGTTCTCCTAATGCATTTGGGGAAATATAGGGCCCTTTTTTCCAGCTGGCTAAGAGGATGGATTTTTTTTTATCCTCCATGGACTAACATGGCTTTCTCAGATTGGCTGAGCTCTAATATCATGTTTCGTGTAGTGGGGGTTATGGTGTCTATTATAGATAATGGATCTATTGGATCTATTACAGATGCAGTTAAATGTGTTGACTTTATATTACTTTTTATTTTTTATTTCTTTTGTTATTTCTTCTTTTTTTTTATTTTTTTTTTTACTTTATCCAATAATTTTTTTTTAAATCAGGCGTACAGGTATTCCTATTAAAGAGGACAGTGAGTGTATATTTTTGAAACTATCTACATCTCTGGATTGTCAAATGTCTCAAACAAAATGAACAGACAGAAGTTTATGCTTGTTTGAGAAGAAAAAAGGAAATTAAAGTCAAATGATGTGACATAAAATCAAGAAACACAAATCCCCAACTGTATAATTTACCTAAACAAACATTAAGAGATGGGAAACCGATTGCATTTTGGTTTTGAAATGATTTTACGCACCTGTTTTATTTAAATGGGACAGAACATTTTGTGCAGTTTCACTAAATAACTACTGCATTAGATACTCTAATGCCCTTCTGTAAGAGTTTTAAGGATATTTTATATTTTGGAAGATAGTGCAGTGACAGATTGGATCTTCTGTGTCTCCTGACACTTTGCATTCCCTTATCTCCAAAACACAAACACACATACACAAGCAAAGGGGGGGGGGTGGGGGGCATGAGAGAGAGAGAGAGAGTGAGAGAGAGAGAGCTCTGTTCAGTGGAGCAGAACCTCTTTGGCAGGTACCAGTCCCTCACTGGGGGCCACATAAGCAAGCAGAGTGTAAAACAGATAAACAGATGTCAAGCTTTTAGAACAAAAATGAAAGGAGAGAGAACTGAACTCTATATGAAATCTATATGAATAGGAACTACTGTTTACATAGCATTATTCTGACATTACAAAGTGTTGCAGCATGTATGTATATATCACAGATAAAAATGGAATAAAAGGCATAAAAATTGATAAGAAATGTATAAAAAAAAAATCATAATAAGAACCCAAAGTGCCTGCTAATACTACGAATAGCAGCTACGCTAATTCCTTTCCATTTGTTTCCCTTCTTCTACCCATCCCAGAGACACACAGAGATTGTGCCAGCTCCAGCCGGGTTCTGCTTTCTGAGGACTGGAGATTTCAAAGCAGCACTGCCAACCCTATGTGGACATTTTACACATAACATTCTACACATGCTGTATCTGCATCACACAACTAATGCAGAAAGGACATTGTTCATATCACACTCTCCGTGTGTCACCCAGATGAGGATGGGTTCCCTTTTGAGTCTGGTTCTTCTCAAGGTTTCTTCCTAATTCCATCTAAGGGAGTTTTTCCTTGTCACAGTCGCCTGAGTCACCTCAGGCTTGCTCACTAGGTAAAATTTTGTCTAACATCTAGGACTGTTTGTTTGTATGTTTATTGTTTCTTATGTTCTGTAAAGCTGCTTTGAGACAATGCTCTCTGTTAAAAGCGCTATACAAATAAAATTGAATTGAATTGAATTGAACCCAAAGAATTATTATGGTGACCACAAAATAAATGAATGTAATCAATATTAAAATAATTAAAATTAATTTTAGTAGCAATGGATCAGATCCAGGAAAGCAAAGGGAAGAAATTATTAGCTAGCCCACTGAGCAATTGAAACACTATTGTGTTGCAGGTTTTAACTGTCTAGAAACCTAAATCCTGGTCCCTAATATACAGCAAGGTAAATAATACATATATAACAATCGAACGAAAGAAACGATATATTTTCATTATCTTCTAATGTTCATCATGTTTGTTTCCTTGACAAAAAGTCAGCCGTCGTTGGCGCTCGTTTGAGATGGGCTGTTCTTACGTTACACGGAAAAGACGGTGTCTTTATTTTCTCTCGATACTGTATGTTTAAGCTCGCCGTGACGGCTTGTGGGAAGCAGGAGAGTGAACAGAACCAGAGTGCTCTGTTTCGTCAGGATTTCCAAATACCTGCATGGTTTTGATTCTGAAAATAAATAGCGCCTCGGCTGATGTGTAGTGCAGCAGGCACGTTATGTTTAAACAAACATCCCAACAAACACAAGAAATGAATCAAATGAAAAGTTTTGTTTTACAAAGGTCGGTAAGGAATATGTTTTTTTTTTGCTGGTGGTTAAATCTACAACTATAAATTAAAAACTGGTAAAAAAAATTCCCTAAGCTTTTTTCTATTACAATGTATGTGTCTTGTAATTGAGTCCAGTAAGGGTGGAGGACGAGCAGGCAGGGGCTTGGTTAGTGGTTTATTTTGGTTGGTATCTTTATGAAGAAAAAAAAAAAAAAAAAGCCTGCACTCTGATATACTCTGTTGTATTTGTTAATATGGATGTGAATGTAAAAAAAAAAATTTGATAAAAATGATGGATCTGTTGTTGAAATTGGTAATAGACGGAGTACTGTGTGTTCCAGAAGCTCATTATATTTATATAGTTATATATTTATATATATATATATATATATATATTTATGCACTTTCATTCTAGATGTGTGTGATGTCCTAGATGAAAAGCCTCAGAAGAACAGTGCTGATGTGGAAGGATGAGTCAGCACATGTGCATGAGTGTGTCATAAACAACCTGCATCAATTATGTGCAAATCTTCACATCAATGACACAGCGATGTGATTACATTTCTTACTATAAAACAGCGCTTTTTCTTTCCTTTCCTCCTTTCTATCTTCCTTTCTTTCCTTCCATGGTTCCCTCCTTTCTTTCATTCCTTCTATCTTTTCCTCTTTTCTTTCTCTTTCCTTTCCTTCCTGCCTTCCTTCTCAGTATTCAAAATTGTCTTTCCTCATTCATTATTTCTGTTGCCGCTATTTCCCTCTCTTACTTTCCTTCTTAATAAAATTCTCACAGTCCAAATGGTTTCATTCTGATTAAAAACGTCTTTCTTTCACCTTGCTTTTTTTCCTCATTTCTTTCCACCTTGTTATTTTCTTGGTTCGTTTCTTCTTTCTCGATTGTCCACATAGTATCTACTCATTTATTCTTTCTTTTGTCTGTATTTCTGCCTATTAACGTTCATTCTTTCTGTATAAAAGGAAATGATTGACATGTTTATTGTGTAGTGGAATCAGTCTGTTGTGTAGAATGGCTCTGTGACGCGCTGGGACAGAAACGACATAATCAGCTTCATTCAGTAAAACACAGCAGCGCTCAATTAAAAAGTGCTTGAAATTTCTTAATACTTAAACTAATATTTCAATGAAATAAGACAGATTATTACTATTATTCATAATAATAATAACCTGTCTTATTTCAACAAAATCAGCCCATTTGGTGAAATAACAGACATAACAGACAATTCCCCATCTACAACCAAAACACACTAAACAACTGTTCTGGATAAAACTAGACCCAATATTTATGTGTAATAAGAGAAAACGCATGTCTTACCAGTTGTATCATTGAAGACGGCCAAAGGAGAGCTGTTGAGTTTGAAAATGCTTCGGCAAACCATCTTAAGCTTCTCTACATCCAGCTTGTTGTCTCCCTTGGGATTTTCCAGCAGAACCATACCCTCTGAAGGAAAGGGGTAAATAAAACAAGTTAGTGTAATGCTAGGGGTGGGAGGGCAATAAAACAAGAACAAAAAAATTTAAGATGCTTGAGATGAACAAAAGCGTTTTAGATATTTTCTTAGATGATCACTGGTATGGAAATGGAATCGAATCACACTAATTACACACACGCTACAGTGAAGGTGTTGCTGGTGAATCATCCACCACCCAAATATCATCTCCTTTTATGGACGCTCTTTTCCACAGATGTGCAGGGTAGATCAGGCTGAAATATACATGAGTATCTCTTTACCTTGTTGTTTATTGTTGAGATTGACACGGAGGTTGACGTAAGCGCATGCAGGGCCAGTGAGTGGCGTTCTGGAGACCACTGCTCCCCTAATGATGGTCAAATCCAGGTCGGAACCCTTCAACTACACCCAAAACACGACATATACTCAATAACCTGGTTAAAACACACAAACATTTTACACTATATGGCCAAAAAGATGTGGACACCTGACCATTACACCCCTTCTGAAAACTGTGATACAAATTTTATATTAAATAAAACAATTGTATAGCAAGTCTGAGTATGCTGCAGAATTACAACTTCCCTTAAGTGGAATTAATGGGGCCAAATATGTTCCAGCATGACAATGCTCTGAAGACATTTTTGGTAAGGTTGGAGTGGAGTGGAAGAACTCGAGTGTCCGGCATAGGTACCTGAACTTAACCCCACTGAACACCTTTAGGATGAATTGGAATACTCTCTAACCCCAGGTCTCCTCACCCGTCATCAGTGCCTGACCTCACTTATGTTCTTGTAGCTGAATAAACAAAAATCCCCACATCCAGACTCCAAAATCTATTGGAAAGACTTCCCAGAAAAATGGAGGTTAACATAACAGCAAAGGGAGACTAAATTTGGAGCGAGATATTCAACAAGCACTATGGGTGTGATGGTCAGGTTCAGAAACCTTTAGCCATATATTTCAAAAACAGCAGCTGAAGGTTCACCTGAGTTTTCTCTTGGACGATCAGACTGGCGTTTTTGGGAACGGGATAAGGCTTCAGGGGAGCCTTCGTAGTGGCGAAGATGAAGTCTGAATGAGCCTGGATCACTTTGTCAAGGTAATCACCTGCAGGCTCTGAGCTGTAGTACACAGTGATCTCGTCAGATGGGACCAGATGACCCTTTAGAGACAGAGGAAACATCACTTGAACCCTAATAACCCCATCAGCTCCAGCATGTTGTAAACGTTTGCTATTATTTTTAACATCTGAAGATCTAAATCCATTTCATGTATAGAGGCTGCCTTACATTTACATATTCATTTAGCAGACGCTTTTATCCAGTGTGGCTTAGAAATTAGAAATGAGGAAATACAAAGAGATGCATCAAGCAGAGGACAATAGCAAGTAGTGCTAACATACCAGAGTTTTAATTGGGTTCTAGATGAGCAAAAGACACAGAGAAAAGGAGGAAGAGCTGGTAAAAGTGCTGATTTATTTTTATTATTTGGTGGGGGAATTTAGGGAGATAGGGTTTAGTTAAGTGTTAATGGAAAGGTTGGATCTTCAACAATTTTTTGAAGATGGATTCTGCTGTCTGGACTGAGGTTGGAGGTTCATTCCAGCTCTGAGGGACAATCAGTTTGAATGTTCTTGAAAGGGACCTCATGCCTCACCGTCTTGCTCAACAGCCCAAAAATGGGCCAGTGCTGGGATTTAAACTTGAAATCTTCTGGTCACAAGCAGCAAACTCCTGCCTCACTTGGTGAGGAGAAGCCTACACCTTGCTTTTAATTAATGCAATATTGTTATTTATACATTTATGCCATTAGTAGAGTTGAATTAAAAAAAAAAAAAAATGAGCATGTGAGAGAGAATAGCATCATATTAAAGCATGAAAATACTTGTTCAGGATATGACCCCAAATGGAGTTTTTCCCAAAATGAAACCAGTATTAGATATAAATTGTAAGCAATGAAAGCTCTGAAATGCAAGGAAGGAGCAGGACAGACACATAACTGGTTCATAAACTCTACATCCTGAAGACAAGAACATTTTACTTTTCTTTAATTGTAGGAAACTTTATGGAGAATCACTACTAATTCTTTTTTTTTTTCCAGTTTAAATAACTAAACCTCATTTCTACCCAAGTGCCATTAAAAACAGCAAAAATGACAGTGGAACTTCTTGGAATTTTATCATCTTTCCTTCTTCAAACACTACAGTTGGCTAAAAATGAGTTTTCTTTTTTCCTCAAACATTCTGCAACGCTCGACCCCCACCAGTCACTGCCTCCTTTAAGGAAAGGATAACAAAAACTCTAATTCCCTCCCATGGAAAATTCCTCCTGTTTTTCAGAGTTTCAATAAGAAAGGAATTCAGGCTTGGCCCAGGGCCAGAGACCCCCTTCCCCTTCACATGTACAGAACATACATGGCACGCACCAGGCAACAGGCTGGAATGGAAAAAAGTTTGTTTATTAAGGAAGGGGGACGAAAAGGAGGGTAGAAGGAAATCCGTTTTACTTTCCTGATTTCCATAACACTTCAAAAAGCAGCATATGTCTTCGAGTGGACCGGGTAATTAAGCTTATTAAGCCTGCTCTGCTCCATGCACATGTAATTCTGGAGTGGAAAAAGTGTGTGTTTTTTTTCCCTTTTTCAAATAGCAACGCGCCGAGCCTGGGAAAGGCAAATGAGCCAGACCCCAAGAGGCAAGAGAAAGGCAAACAAACACTGGGTGGAGTGATGCCAGAGGAATAAAGATGAGCACAAGTCTCTGTATTAAATTCATCTTGAGCCATTCAAACAATTATTCCCTTAATTTAACTTTAATGTTCTAAATGAATAAGCTGCCGTTCTGAGGTTAAATAACGATAGTGGCGGATTTAATGGGAAATCGTTGTAATGCACTCTTACCTTCTTGCGCAGTTTCTGAATGCGGTTTATAACTTCTCGAGCCACGCCCTCGTCCACCATCGATTGATCAGGAGTGATGTCTAACAGCACCAAGAGCTAGAAGAAAAAAAATTCCAATATTATTGCACAAATGAAATAAACACCTTAGCATGTGGGATACACTTGCATTTTACTTCCTGGGAATTTTTAATATTTGACAGTGCGCTTGAACTGAAGATCAAAATGTCTAATTTTCCCCTTAACGTAGTCTCTCATCATAGTCTCTACGTTTGGTGGCTAAAGTTCCTAAAGTAAAACTAAAACTGGAATTAAGAAACAATTTGCTGCCTACAAACATTACCCATACACACCTTAAATCAACAGGCATAACCTCAACCACATAACCTCAATTTTAAATATGGTTTTGTTCAGCAAAATAATTGACTCTTGAACAAATCTTTGCCAATGAACCAACTCTTTAATGTATCTGTCCAATGTATGCATCTAAAATCAACCTCAAATCAACATGTGGTCAAACAATTGTAAATGAAAGACCACATGGTCAACTCAATTACATTAACATTTTTCTCTCAGAATGAAGACTACTGGTTTCTTTTTTTAGCATTATTTTATTGAATTGTGTTGGTGGCTCCATCAATGAATCCTGACTAGTGAAATCAAATGGCAAAACTGAGATAATACTTACAGGTTGAAACACAAATGACACAAACGACTAAGGGAGCTAAAAATTATAATTGTTGGCTGAAACCCCCAAAACCAACCAGTGACCAACCAGTCAGGGTTATGCCGAGTCTGTACTGGACTACACATCAGCCCCTGCAGGTCATAAGACCTGGTCATGTCTCATTAGCGCCCACACCTGTTCTGTGTTCCCCTAATCAGTCCTAAGCTGTGTCCCAAATGACGTACTTTACACTATGCACTTACACTCATACACTATGCACTATTTACTCTATGAATTTTTGAAATGGAGTATCATCTCAAATGGAACACTAATGGGTTTTTTTCCTAACTGGAAGTATAAGCCGGAAGTATAAACCGGAAGTATAAGTATTATGAGAAATAATTCATTCAACGTAGACTAATTTAACTGACATTTGTGTCATCAGCCATAAACAGGATGCACTGGGTCATAGAGACATTTTTCATCATTACCTGTACATCTGAATGCGCTTCATATTGTGTGTCCGATTTCTGATCAAAGGTGTACATCAGCCGCAAATCTTCCTCATGCAGCTCGTGTCCGTCCACTACGAAAAGAGCCTGGGAGACAAGGAGAAACTTTAAGATGTTTGTGATCATAGAAAAAACTGTAAATGTAAATTTAAATATAAAAAAAATCTAATATATTTATGTAAAAGGTCATCAAAACATTTAAAAGGTCATCAGAAGCAATAAATTAAAAAAAAATAAAAAAATGAAAAATAAATATATATATATATATATATATATAAAATTATATATATATATATATATATATAAAAATCTAAGGAATTTACAAACGCAGTTCTTGATATAATTTTTAGTATATTTTTACTCTTGATTAAGCCAAAATACATCCAATCCTCCATCACTCACTGAACTATTGCAGAAGAGAAAATTTGCACTTTTTCGTTTGTCGTTCAAAACCAGGCTTATTTACACAATAAGTCAGCTTTAGGTCTCGAGTTCTTTGCTCTTGAACTGTGCACTTATCCTGCTCTGACCCGTTCGTGTCGCATTTCATAGCCTCGTCCTACGTTGTGCCTGATTAAAGTGCCGATGATCTGTAAAAGAAGTGTGAAAGTGCTTTTGAAGCAGGCGTGCTGAAACACTGCAATCAGATCCTTGTGCTAATCGGAGATCTCTACGCCTGGGTTTTGCTCTTCTCTGCTCTTTTGTTCTGGTGCTCGGGGCCAAAGGAAGCAGAACGGCAGGTAACGCATGGCTTATTAAAAACTACCGCCCACTTTAGGTAGGGATGTTGATAGCTTTCAGCTTGAAGCCCAGAAAACAGCTTCCTACTTGAAACATCAAAATCACAAACTGATGCAATTCCCTTCTGACCTTTCAGTACTACGCTCCCTCTTAAGCACAATTGTTAAAATGCGACGATGCAAGCTAAAAGGCCTAAAAGGAAAGGCTTTGTTTTACTATCACTAGTGTGATATTATTAAGAAATACTTCTCTGTACCTGTCAGTCACAGGGTTGAACTATTTGGTCATGACTGGTCATGATGTTAGATAGGAGTGCTAAAATCTAATATTTCAACACTGAAACGATGAGGCCTGAGAAAGCTAATAGGAAAATTGGTACAAAAAAAAGTTACCCTTTCATTAAAAAAAACCCCACACTAAATCTATACCTCTATTGGGTCCTTTTGTGTAATCTCTCCTTTCCCTTTCTTCTCCAATGGTGTTCAGATGGGAGTAAATAACCCAACTCTGTTCACCTATATTCCACAAGCCCCCTCTCAATAACAGCTGATGTGTTACAGATGTGTCATAGAAGCAGATCCTACCTGACATGCCAGTCACTGGTGTGCTGCATGGATTTACTAGCACTGTGTGAACTATCTGTGCTAGAAGTGGAAGCGCTCATACTGCGCTTTCTTAAAACATTTAGCGGCGATGTTCCTCAAAAGTCCAAAACAATCTGCATTAAAACTTTTTCTCACATAAAATAATCTAATGTGGAGACCAAACACTCCAGAACATTCATGTTTTGTTTTTTTTACTCTCACTACCGTTGCTTAAATTTGCACAGAACAAATTACATATATTGCACTAAAACTGCATATTCTATTCAATTCAATTTTATTTGTATAGCGCATTTAACAATGGACATTTTCTCAAAGCAGCTTTACAGAATATAAGAAATATAGTACAAAATGTTCAAGATTAATATTAGACAAAAACGTTCAAGATTAATACTAGACTTATATTTACATTTTATTTGTATTAATCCCTGATGAGCGAGCCTGAGATGACTGTGGCAAGGAAAAACTCCCTTAGATGGTAAGATCTCACTTTATGTATAGTCATACTGCTCTGCTACTGATCCATAGTTATATATCTATTTATTTTCTTTTTTTTTCATTTGCTGCAGTTCATGTAATTCTATTTTTATTGTAACTATTGTTATTTTATACAATAGTTATGACGCAATCCGTTGAAAAGCATTTCATTACGTGCCGTACTGTCTATGGTTATGTATGTGACAAATAAAATGTGAACAATAAAATGTGTTAACACAAAACATATCAAGGCTCACAAACCGACAAAAAAATGTTGTTGTTTTTTTAAATTCACTTGGTTAAAGTTTCACACTGATATCCTAACGGTGGAAATAATGAACTGGTTTTATTTTGTTCTACGTCATTTACTTTAACTGATTTATTTACACCCGAGTTCACCGCTTTTCAGTATGAAAGAGTGAAGATAATGGTGTGTGGACGGAATATTCTGGGAGATTTTAGTTTCATAAGGATTTGCAAGACGGCTAAATATTGAAATGAAAACATTTGTGTATCGTATAGACTGCTCTAAAAAACACAAATTAGTTATTATTGACACCTTAGCTGTAGATTGGTGGCAAATTAAAGGGAAAACAATGGCTCTGTTATGCTGTGTGTTTGTAACTGCTACTTGTCCCGTCAGAGAGTCACCACAAACCAATAGAAATCTCTTCTAACTGATTGCCTTCATCCTATGATGAAACTTTATCCTGATGGGAGTGGTCTTGTCCAAGATGACTCCGCCCCACCCACAGGGCACAACGCTGTAATCACACAGGGCTTTTACAGTACTGTTGAACGGGGCTCACTGAAAGGTGCTGATGAGTATAAAAATAATGTAAATAATAATGCCATGGCCTTCACACTCAACAAATCTCAACCTAAACACCTAAAGCAGATTTTGGACTGAAGCTTTTCTGGAGGCCAACACGCCATGTAATTTAGATTTTTCCTTTAATTTGTCACCCATTTTTGTATACTACATTAGTTGTAAATACTGGTCTTTTATTTCACTTGGTAGTAAACTTTCATATGGATGCACAGTTCACAGTACTGTAAAAGGCCTGTGTGATTACAGCGTTGGGGAAGCACAGGTTTATATTAGTGGCAATACACACCCGTTTTTTGGAAGGCCTCCAGCTGTTCGCTCTTTAGTTCTTTGATGGCGGCCATGACCGATTTGAACGCTCCTTTCAGCCTCTTTCCGAGCACCATGTGGTCAGGCTCGGCCCGCAGCCGGATGCCGTATTTATCTTTATCTGTGGAGAGGGTGAGCTGGCGCACATTCAGCTCCTGCAAACAGAGAAAGCGGCCGTTAGAAGCATGATTCGGTAAATTAATATACAGCAGGTGAAGCGAGAGTGCAGAGGCAGTATGAGTTTGTAGATATTGTGTTACGGTATATTGCCTTGTGCCGAGGGCTTTCACTTATTGATCATTATAGAACAAAACATTAGAGAAATAAGTGTGCTGACTGATTTTGCTGATGCAGTGAAGTAAGCGCATGCATTAAAATGTTTACAGGTTAAAATGTTTGCACTTAACAAAGCACATCGATATCACTCAGAACAAGGATGTGATACACACTACACGATAATATAGGTGATGTATAATGGCTGTAGTACACTGGATCAGCTAAGTGGTGAGCTACCTGGTAGGAGCAGGAATTATTAAATGACACAAAGAGGCTGTTCTTCACATAATGCTTCGATAACAAATGCTATAATTCAATCTATTTAGGGAAGCAAAATTACCGGGCTGTGGCGTGGCATCCATAGATCTCGACTCACTGTGCAAGCTGCTTCCATTAGTGCACAGTGTAAATTATATCTCCCAAGACAACATGATGGATATGTACATTTGTGATTGATGAGCTGATGTACAAAAGACACATATAAAACAGCCCACGCTTCCGTATTACACAATTCAAGGTTGTTTAATGTTATGCAGTGTGATTTAGCACATGGCATCAGACTTCACAAATACAGAGATATCTCAAACAAGTCATTCACCAACTCCTTCTGCATTATACACACGGTTCTGTATCGAACAGCCAGGCATAAATATTGAGACTGGGTCTTTATAGCTCGAACTGGAAAGCCATTACAGCCTCTGCTGCTGCTCCGTAATTCTAATGTAGAACCCGAGACTGCTCCCCATATTTTATTCACAATGAATGTATGTGCAACTGGACAGTATCCTTAAAAGAATATTCATTCATTCATTGTCTGCCGCTTATCCGAACTACACTCGGGTCACGGGGAGCCTGTGCCTATCTCAGGCGTCATAGGGCATCAAGGCAGGATACACCCTGGACGGAGTGCCAACCCATCGCAGGGCACACACACACTCTCATTCACTCACGCAATCACACACTACGGCCAATTTAGAGATGCCAATCAACCTACCATGCATGTCTTTGGACTGGGGGAGGAAACCGGAGCACCCGGAGGAAACCCCCGAGGTACGGGGAGAACATGCAAACTCCACACACACGGCGGAGGCGGGAATCGAACCCCCAACCCTGGAGGTGTGAGGCAAACGTGCTAACCACTAAGCCACCCGTGCCCCCCTTAAAAGAATAGTTTAGCAAAATTGAAATTTCACTAAACGTTTCCCCTTCACCGACCTAAGGTCAATAATCCAACACATCAAATCACATCCAGTTATCACGACCATCACGCAAACATGATGATTTATAATTTATAAAAATTGATTTATATAATTTATAAAAATGTGATGACACTGACAACACCGTTTGATTTCTGAATATGTCACACACCATGGAGATATTGTCATCATAACAGTCCAGCTGCCACATGATAAAAAAAAAAAAAAAAAGGAACTTAAAAAAAACAAAAATGGTATTAAATTTAAAGATGTCTACTTTTTTAATGGACAATACACACTCCTGAAAAGCCTGCAGGAATGAATACATCATGAATATTGCAGCAAGATGAAAGAGGAGACGCAGCACAATCCAGTTACGATGAGGACTGATGTGTCATCAATACTGAAATACTGAAATCAATGTGATGGAATCCATCAACAAGAGATGTTCTTGGAATACTATAGCACGAGATATAAGATTAACCTTAACTTTATCGATTGATGACTTAGACAAAAAAGACAAAGAACATAAACTATGTGCAAACATTTGCTCCTCATACATTTCTAAAAGAAAAAAAAAAATGAGGTAAGAAATCATCCCAGACTGATATCTACAATCTTATTTTCCTCAGGAATTCCAGAGAACTATACTGAATCCCAATTTAAAAAAACTTCCACAGCATCATCAACGTGATCCTGCTAGCTAACATACACTAACTTTGAAAGTATGTCTGATGCTTTTTCTGATTAATTAAATGATAGCTAGCTAAGTAACATAAGCTAAGCTGACAGGATTTCTTAAGACTCCTTACCCATAAATTCTCAATCCACAGTTCTAACGCTAGCTTGACAGATAACAGCTAATTTACTTGACAGAATTTACGTGAGGGTTGTTAAGCTACATAAATGTTCATAATCTTCACTTTTAATGCTTTGTTTAATTTAACCTGAGTAGCTTAGATACCTCACTAACATGAAATAACCTTAAATAATATAAGATATTTAAATAATAATATCCATAATATCCATATAAGCTAATCAAACAGAACTTCTGAGAAGATTTTTAAGTCATATTTATAAATTTCCACAATCTTTAGGTGTAATCTTTATCTTTAGGTGTACAACTAGCCAGCTAGCTAACATAAGCTAACCTGAGAGGGTTTTTGAGAGGATCAAGTGATTTATAAATTTCCACAATCTTTAGGTGTACAACTAGCCAGCTAGCTAACATAAGCTAACCTGAGAGGGTTTTTGAGAGGATCAAGTGATTTATAAATTTCCACAATCTTTAGGTGTACAACTAGCCAGCTAGCTAACATAAGCTAACCTGAGAGAATTTGAGAGGATTAATAGTTTTAAATAAGAGGATTAAATAGCTATTTTTAAACTTATTATTAAATAGTACATAAATGATCATAACGCACACTTTTATTGCTTGCAAGACAGTTAAAATAATTTAAAGGCTTTCTAAGAGGAGTTTAAGTCAAACGTCCTTTGCACTGCAGGCAGAACTACATATATTCTTGTTGTTGTTAAAAAGACAACAGGATAAAGGGAACCATGCAGTATCACAATAAAATAAAACCAAATAAATAAATAAATAAACGTGATGCAATACTGGCACATGTCCAGACATGATCCTCAAATTCAGTACACTGTTTGGAAGTTTGATTATGGTCATGAGCGTCATGTCAGAGTAGCTCTGAGAGTCTGAGCAAAGGTCACATCTACATATTGCTGCTACTGAGAAGCTCCCGGCATCAATAACCTCCAGCAGATCCACACGCTGGCTTAGCCTCCTCATTCATGCTGTGGCTAACAACTGTGCTGAACTGACTGCAAACATCAGTCATTCCTACAGGAAGGGTTAGAAATGCTCAGCGTCAGTAGACAGCTGTTCTCATGCTTCCTTCTGAATGGCAGCACAAAACACTGCAGGGAGCCTGGAGAGTGATGATATTTTGAAGTGGCCATGACAGCAATATCATGCATATTCAATATCATATTGTTTATATTGTTAAGAAAAGTCCATGCAAAGTATTCGTATCTGAAATCCTAGCAGGTGTCCTTTTCTTTCCTTATCCTTACGCATCATGTGACGTCACGCTGCCTTTTTAAGGCCCAGATAGGTGACAGCATCTGTTTGTTTCGTTAAAAAAATTATTTTGTCTTTTCATATACTGATAATCACCTGTTCTAATACACATCACAACATTCAACACATCAACAACTAGCAGCGCAGCAGATCCTCCTTGTCATGCTGCCTCATTGCCATGTTAGCTAGCTAGCTGTGTTATGGGATAACTGTGAAATTCACCTTGGCATCAAGTACTGCTAACTTTAACAAAAATTAGTTAGCTGATATCGATTTAACCTTTCTTGTAATGACAAAGAGTATAATATAAAGAGGTTTTCTCCTGATGCTACATCATGCGATCCTTTACCTACCCACACATCCAAAAGCCACTAACCTCAAACATTTTGAGGCACTCTCCAGAGGAAGGAAAATGTTATGTGTATGTTATATGAATCACAAATGTTCTGTCAATGTGGAAGCAGTTATAGAATATTTTATAGAACAAAAAATCATAATAAATAAAAAATAAACTATACATGATGTGTTTCAGTTATTCAATTTTTGTCTATGTACTTGTGTTAAGACTGACAAGAGTGTGTGTGTGTGTGTAAACACGTTTTTAGAACATGGAAAGAATCTGTAATGCAAGAATCAGGATGAGGGTGAGCTGAAGGGGAGTAGATGGTTTTGAGAAAGGGAAGATAAACGGCTTGAAACGATATACAGAGGTCTACTGAGACCGAGCTCAACAGATGCTCCATGGACCAGCTTGGCTTTGTTGATTCTCAATAAAGTCTACATTTAGCATCAAATCACCAAGACTCCATCTTTGGCAGAAGCATTTTCTACAATACAGTTAAGAGGACTGTACATAAAGATCACGGTTTAGTTTATCGACACTGTTGATAAAACGTACATTCATACACTATTATATATCTGCGCTCTGCAGTGAATTCTGAGATTCCGTCTCATACACGTTGACTACAAAAGAAAAGCAAGTGACTGAAAGGCTACGATGTTGAAACGCCTTTAACGCAGATCAGCATTTGATCTCGGCTCTAAACCAGTGTTCCTCAAACTGTTGAAATGACGGTCATAAATAATGGTGCGTCAAATTAAAAAATTTTCTGTGCGCCATTGCTTGGAGATTGTTTAATAAAAAGCGATAAGAACAACATCTGGGATGTAACCATAGTAACAAGCATGTTACTATGCAAGTAGACCGTATAATGATTTTCAGTACAGACATGACTACTGCACATTCAGTGGCTGTGTGGTTTATACACTGAGCACATACACAAACACACTGAGGTTTGGTAGCAGATCAATAGCAGGCGTGTGGCAATGCACAAAGTGACAACGCAGCTATTTTTAGCTCCAGAGTTCCACCTCCACTATCATTCTCGCCACTTGTGCTGGGGGATGAAGGACAGCAGGTTTTGTGTTAGCTCAATCATGTTGACCTCGTACTGATAAACTCTATCCTGAAAGACCAACCACAGGTTCAACCAAGACTGTCCAGCAGTAGCAAGTAAAATCAGCAAGACATGGGTTATAATATTAATCACATCATCACTCGGTAGGTCTGGCACAGTCCTTCAAAATGTACTGCTAAAAAATATGAAAATCAACGTTCTCCAATAAATAAACATTGTTTCACTGTGTATTTGAATAGAAATTGTTCTACAGGATGCTAGCATTATACAACTTGTTTTGATGTGAAAACAATAAGACAATAAAATTGAATAAAATCTGATTAAAGGACCTAAAAAAACTCCAAACAACCCTTTAACGTATAAGTGAAACATGTACACAGCCTACAAGGAATGATGTAATCATGTTTCACAGTTTTTTTGCTAGTTTGCATCCAAGATTAAACAACTGAAACATTCCTAAAAAAAAAAACCTTGCAAAATCATAAATTCATAAATAAAAGAAAAAAAACATATGTTGGCATGCAGCTTGAATGCGTTTCAGAGATTGAAAGGTATGAGAGATGTGTGATGTGTGGACTAAATTACCTCTAGAATGTATTTCTGCAGGGACTGAATGTCTTCAAGAGCCTCGGGGTCCTGATGGATGACCACCACCTCCCTGAGGGGATACTAAAAATACAAAACATCTCATCAGAACATTTCAGAATTTGGGCTTGCGTGATACAGGATGGAAAAATAGAAAGATATATGTCACTACAGCCAATAAGACAGGATTCTTATTTAAAAGCGGCACTATATAAAGAGGGAGCAGTGATTAATAGGGACGCACCTTGACAGGGAGAGTTTTCCTGTCTCGGATCACTCGGCCCAGCTCGATGACGGACTGCATGTGGGAAACGGCACTCTCGATGCGCTTGTCAATCAGTGACTCTCTGGAAGTCAGGACAAAGGTTGGATACTGGTGAAAACTTTTTTTTGATGAGCAACAAAAAAAAAATATTCATGTGGTGTTTTGATGGAAGGCACACACTGGCTTAGTGGATAGCATGGAGGAAACCTCTAAAGCACATGCAAATTTTACACACATATTGTTGAAGCAGATATCGAATCCTGAAGGTGCGAGGTGAACATGTTAAGCACTAATCCCCAAATATCCGTTATACAAATCCTTGTGTTTCTAGTCAAGAATGCAGAACACTGCATATTAATCACTTTTAGAATTTACCAATTAATTCAATGCTGTTGTTGCTGTCCTTCAGCTGCTCCCTGTTCTGGGTCGCCACAGAGGATCGTCCGATCTGCATATTCAATTTTGGGGCTGGTTTTATGCCGAATGCCCTTCCTAACGCAACCCTCCCAATTTATCAGGGCATGGGACCGGCACTGAGACTTAAACCCCCTCAGTGGCTGGGTTGGTTCCTTGACTGGGATTTGCATTTATACTTATGGTATCCTTTATCCTGTAAGTGAACCAGCGTTGATGTATTCACTGATAAAGACTTCAAAGAACTTTTGTACGTAGCTCTGGATAAAGGTGTCTGCCAAGTGCCATAAACATAAATGGTTTACAGGCTGTGGGGGTGAGAGCATGGGATCCTGCCGTTGGACCAATTAATTCAATATGCAATAAAAATGCTCTTAATGATACAGAAAAAGAAAGACGTAGAGGACAGAGGAAGAGTTTATGACTTCAGTGTTGTCCACTGAAGGTGGCTCACCACTGCAGAGCTCCAAACACAAATTATTTTCAATAACTCGTCTGTCCAACTTTAACATGCGCCACTTCATGGGTTTGCGAGGCCTTTTACGGGAACACGCTCGAGTGCACAAACTAGTGTCCATTAAAAGTATTGAAGTAAATGCACTTACAGACGGATGAGAAAAGTACATTTGGAAGCGGCCCAGAGATGTTCAAGGACAATCTAATCCTTCATAGCAAAAGTTTATTTCCTAAGTGCATCAAGGGCTTCTGGATCTGCATGCTAATTGTCTGCTTTGTTCTGACCTCAAAGGACCTACAAAACTAACCGAGTGTCATTTCGTACAATGTCATTGTCGCAGATCCAATTTCAGCAAAAGCTATACAAGACCGGGATTTTTTTTTTTAAATCATAGGAGACCATTTCGAATGAAAAAGTGCCAAAACTGCTTCTGGCAAATAAAAGAAGTTATTCAGTGTCCCGTTTCATAACCTGACTGTCAAGGGATCGACACCTCAGCACAGTTTCCTAACAAAGCCTTGGCAGTGCTCAGGATTCAGAAGCCATGGGTGCAGGATGGAGATCGGCAAAGAAAATGTGCCATCCTCCCATCCCTTAACAATTATCTTTCCCATTTCCTGACAGAAGGCAAATCGGTGCAAATAAATTCATCTTATCCATCATTACTCAGCTTCACCTCAGGAAAAGAAAACAACCTGACTGATTCTGTATGTATCTGTGGATCAAGGTCAGTCAGTGTTTTTCAAAAAGAGGAAAAGGAAGAAAATAACAGAAAATAAAGCCAAGTGAGAAAGGACATTTGAAACCGGTCCAGAGAGCTGCAAGGACAATCTAACTCTTCATCAAAATATTCATTTCCTGAGTGCATTACATGAAGTAAAGGAGTCTGTATCTGAATAAAAAAGGCTCATTTTAGTCTCCACAGACATAAGGAAACTGGAAGAGTGAAATTTTTATCCAATTTATTAGCTTGTTAACAATTGAACGTATGTAATTCTCAACTATTAAAATGGATGTAAATGCTGATAAGCCTTTACTCTTGAATAAAAACACTATTGCTACAATATTAGTTTGAGTAGACCACATGGAGTGAAACCTTTCCCACTTTCTAAAGAAAAGAAAATTATAAGATGCTCTCATCACAATTACATCAGAAGTGTTCATTTTTTCAGATTAATTTGCATTTATTCCCCTACACTAATGCTCAAATATATACTTCTAAGCTAAATCGAAATAATTAACTGGTGTTGGAAATGTGCGCTTGACGGGTTTAGTTAAATGACAGGATTCATCAGCATTCACATATCTAATACTTTCTTTCTGCTAATTTAACAAATGTGTCAATTA
The DNA here is from genome assembly GCA_033459395.1 of Hemibagrus guttatus. NCBI lineage: Eukaryota > Metazoa > Chordata > Actinopteri > Siluriformes > Bagridae > Hemibagrus > Hemibagrus guttatus. The sequence goes on from JAUCMX010000023.1 coordinate 9,677,183, forward strand.
TATAAATAAAAATATAAATAGAATATTTAAAATAAAGTTGAAATAAAAAGTAGATCTATTCCCCTACTAGGAGTTTTGATCAGTTGCAGTTGTTCTTAAACCTGATGTTAGGGAATTTTTATGGTGATTGTCACCTTCAGCTCATCTGAACGCAGTGGCTTTGTCAAGGTGTACAGATGTTCTATGGTTTGTGAACACCTTGGCTAGGAAAACAGACTTTATAAAACTTTATAAAACGCCATTTAGAATTTTAAGTCAAATAAATTGCTAATAAGTAAATTAATCACTGTAATCTACATGCGACTCGATGAAACAAGACAACTAATAAATTAAATGTAAAATATATATTTTTTAAAAAATGTACTAATAAAACAAGCAATGATATTTTAGATTTCATTCATGTCATGAAGGCCTACAGGGACAGCAGCTGCAAAGTAGCCACAGCAAGAAGCCCAGTGTGCACTACATCAGTCACACTGCATAAATGCAGACAGGGCTAGCGGACAGGCATAGCTAGCAAGCGATAGATAGATAGATAGATAGATAGATAGATAGATAGATAGATAGATAGATAGATAGATAGATAGATAGATAGATAGATAGATAGATAGATAGATAGATAGATAGATAGATAGATAGATAGATAGATAGATAGATAGATAGAGTCCCTATTAATGCCTGTGATTCTGGACTGAGATATTCAATGTGTGATGGTCAATTGTCCACATGCATTTGGACATAAAATGTGAGTGGATGGATGAATGGATAGATGGATGGATGGATAGATGGATAGATGGATGGATGAAAAGTTCTAAGTTCTGTCAGTGTGAGACAGTGTACCTGACATGAGGGAGCATCAGGTAGTGGATGCTGGCCGTGTCTTTCTCCTCTATTGACGCGGGGTCAATCAGGTGACGCAGGTTCTGGTACATCAGCTCAGTGATGAATGGCGTGAAGGGAGCCTAAGGAGGGCACAGACATTCACATTACTACAGATTGCTCCCTTCTTTATCATGAGTCGCCTCACAAGTCACTGCAAGGCCACGAGACTGAACACAGTGTGAAGCTAAATTCAGACTGAGCTCCGCACACACACACACACACACACACACACACACAGACTCACCATCAGTCTGCACATGGAGAACAGCACACTAAAGAGTGTCTCCAGAGCCCAGACACAGTCTTCAGTTCCACTCTCACCCTGACACAAAAAAAAGAGTATGTTAATTATTAAAAAGTCATTCTAACACAATATGGTGCTCGCAGCACTGCTCATGTTAAACCATATACATTCCTATTATTTATAAACCACATGCTCACACTTTGTTCTGAAATCCTTCTGTCTTTTCCAGACTACGAAAAATGACTACAGACTCCGTAATATGTAACACGCTTGTTCGCTTGGCCTGCTGAACAAGATTAGCAAGAAAGCTACAAAGAGAAAATAGCATTCATTCTTTGCTTTATGTTTTCACATCTCACCTTATGCTGGATTTTTTTGTTTGTTTGTTTTAAAAAATAAGGCAATAGAGACAGCTCCAGAATCACAAACTAATGCATGTGCCATTGTATAACAGATACAGAAGTGAATAGATCACTCAGGAAAGCTTTAGACTTCTAATAGAGGTGTTGCATAACAACGTGCCCTCAAATCAAACAGAGTGGGTAGAAATAGCTCGCTCTGAAGTGAGAGTCACACTTCAGCCTACCTTCAGACGCCTGCGGTTCGTCCTCACGTACCAATTAGTCAGCATGTCCACAAACTTCACCAGCTTAGGCACAACAGTGTACAACCTGTAGGCTGAGACACACACACAGGAGAGACAATTTACTGATAGGGAAGAGCCACCATTTTGAGCATGAATTAAGTGCGTCATACATGTGAACAAACAGGTGTCTTGTTCTGGATGTGCAAATTAATATGACTTCTGCAAGTATACGCCAATCAGCCATAACATTAAAACCACCTGCTTAATATTGTGTAGGTTTCCTTGTGCTGCCAAAACAGCTCTGACCCATCACGGCATGGACTCTACCCTTGTCAAAGTGGCTCAGGTTTGTATGTTTGCCCATTTTTCCTGCTTCCTTTACATCAACTTTAAGAACTGACTGTTCACTTGTTGCCTAAAATATCCCACCTCTTGACAGATGCCAGTGTAATGAGAATTTATTCACTTCAGTGATTTTAAAGTTATGATGTATACATTGAGAATTCAGGGTGTGTCCCAAACCATTCTAAGCACTAAATGGAATATACTAAATAACAACACTATAGGTATACTAGCATACTTTTAAGTAAAGTAGAATGTGGTTTGTCATACATCCCATATATACATAGCTTTCCAGGAAGTATTATAAAAACAAAAGCTTCGTAGTTTTATTGTTTAATGTTTAAAGTTAAGAGAAGCTTATGTACACACCTTTAAGATGATGCCACGATTCACCTTACTCAATAAAACCGAGGGTTAAATGGAGAAATTACTAGACGCTTTTGCAGCTTATGCAAGTGTGCTAGCTAAACCAGCCATGAGGCTAATTAGACAGAGAACTGTCAAAATTGCAGACACCAACAGAGTTAAAAATATTCATCACTCAAATAAGAACCATTAGCCATGAGTTGACTAGTTAAGCAGTTACTAATTGAATTTTAATTAACTGACTAGGTAAACTAGTTACCAATACAAAGGCTGCAGTGAGAATAAATCAGTTGAATATCAAGCCAAAACTATCACACCTGAAGCTATTTTCCTATCAGATTAGATCAGACTCACTGTTTGTTTTGAACTCTTACACACACACACACACACACACACACACACACACACACACATACACACTCTCTGTTTTGATTGGCTGTGGCTCCTGCCACTCTTTCAGCTGGGGGTTTTGTGTACAAACCAAACAGTCAAATCAAATCAGACATGCGTGTCAGAGCACTGAATATGAATTATGTACAGGATTGTCAGGCCAATTTACAGCATCTCAGAAACACAACATTATAAAGAATTCCTTTTCTTCTTCTTTTTTAATTTGTAACAAAAATCCTGAAGACTATAGCGTTAAAGCATTCCCAATTTTAATGTAAAACAGAACAAAAAAGTGAACCGTCAAATAAATGTCACTGAAGGGCTTAAAGACGAAATGCTTTGAAATGCTAATCGCTTGATACGAGTGCATAGAAAAGAACAGAGCATGGGTTCTCGAGCGAGCGTGTGCCACATGCGAATAAAGATTTTTAGTTTGGTTCCTCACCATCCATCTCGGCTTTAAAGGACTGAATGAGTGACTGCGTGAAGGACTGGATCCATTTGTCCATGATGTTGTCGCTTGGCTTGGCCGTGGTCTCATTATATAGGAACTTAATGTCCTCTTCCTAAACGGCAGAGACAAAAACAGGATTAAGTGCTGTTAATTGCTGTTAAGAAGGACAGGTTGTGTCTTCCTGAGTCCTCTAGAGTTTAATATATACTACAGAAATCCACACTGGCATCACAGACATTAAAATTGTCAACTTTTCAACAACTAAAAGGTATGGACAAGGTTCAGGTTTTTATTAAATTTACTTACTGTAGTGTATATCTGGCATATATTTATTTGGATAGAAGCAAAATAATAATAATAATAATGTTAACCTGAACAGGCTGTGTGGATGGCTACATTTACAGCTTCGTGTGATTAAGTGCCTTGTCAGGATTGTAGTGGTGTAAAGTAGGCTACTAGTTTGTTCGTACAGCTAGATACACTTGCACACTGTGTGTTAATTGCCTTTCATCAGCGTCAGTTTCTGACTAAATGACCACAGTTCAAGGACTGCATTAAACACAAAAGTGACTGTGAGGTTTTAAACAAAAATCAATAATTCTACCTTTTGTAACCTTAGGACATTTTGCATGAGGAAGCGGTAAGCGTTGTACCAGGGGAGGAACACGTCTTTGAGCACATCCCTCACACCTTCCTCTTTAAAGCGTAGGTTTTCTGCTCGGACCACCGGAGAGTTGATTAGGTACAGCCTACAAAAAGAAGAAATAGCTTCAATGGCAAGTCTTTTATAGAGACAGCTATCAGAAACAGTTTTTTGGCTTTAGCTGATAGAGCTTGGCCGTTCTTCAAAGGAGACGTGATTATATATAATAACAACTACACAACTGGTTATGTTTTTTTTGTGTTCTTAATATAGGAAAAGTGTTGTCAAGCATTTCTTCTACAGCATATTTCTGTAAAACCGGTTTCCTATGAAGTGGCACTTGCAAGCCTTTAAAAGGCCTTTTACTTTAAACTGTCAGTGTGGGTTCCAAGAAAAAACCTGACACTCATCATGCTTACAGAGTCCAACACAGCCCCATCAAGAAAACCTAAACAGTCATACTGTATGCTATCATTTTTACACCACAGATATGAATAGCTGCATAACTATTTGAGATGGCAGAATAAATACTTTAACCACACCTCGGTTATTGGTTATGCTCTTCATCCATTAGTGTAACAATCTGAAAAAGGAAAGACACTATTTTAATGGACAAAGCAACACTGCTGTGGTTAGAGGTGTGCCTCTGGGCTGAAAACGGTTGCAGGAGTGAGCATTTTTACTCATTTATACATTGGTCACTGATTCCCCATGGGGCATTCACTGCCAAGCATTCCAAGTTCTCCTTCACTCAAGCTAAAGCACAGAGGCCACACCTCCTTCACTGGAACTAAAGCCCAGAGGCCACACCTCCTTCACTGGAACTAAAGACAAGAGGCCACACCTCCTTCACTGGGGCTATAGAACATAGGCCACAACTCCTTTAATAAAATTAAAGCACAGAGGCCACACCTCCTTCACTGGATCTAAAGCCCAGAGGCCACATCTCCTTCACTGGAGCTAAAGCACATAGGCCACAACTCCATTAATGAAGCTAAAGAACAGAGGCCACACCTCCTTCACTGGAACTAAAGCCCAGAGGCAGCACCTCCTACATTGGAGCTAAAGCACAGAGGCCACACCTCCTTCATTGAATCTAAAGCACAGAGGCCACACCTCCTTCACTGGAGCTATAGCACATAGGCCACAAATCCTTTAATGAAGCTAAAGGACAGAGGCCACACCTCCTTCACTGGAGCTATAGCACATAGGCCACACCTCCTTCACTGGAACTAAAGCACAGAGGCCATACCTCCTTCACTGGAACTAAAGCACAGAGGCCACACCTCCTTCACTGGAACTAAAGCACAGAGGCCACACCTCCTTCACTTGAACTAAAGAACAGAGGCCACACCTCCTTCAGTGGAACTAAAGCACAGAGGCCATACCTCCTTCACAGAAACTGAAGAACAGAGGCCACACCTCCTTTAGTGGAACTGAAGCACAGAGGCCACTCCTTCTCTATAGGAGAGAAAAGGTACATAGACACACTCCAACTTCACAGGGATTGACTGAGAATGAGTATAAATAAGTACAGAAGGCAGACAGTAAATGTGGCACAGTAAAAAGGCACACATTTCACATTTTTCTCTCTCTTCCCTTCCAGTCCGTTTGGTAAAATAGAAGCAACTGTCCCTTTAGCCTTCTTCTGAACTGCTCTGAATTGCACTAATTTCCTGGAAAGCATCCTGTGATTTATGACGGAGGAATCAGTGAGTATTGATTGAGGAAGATGGCAGAGCATCAAACACAGGAAAAGGGAATCATTTCCATGAACTACGATGCCATTTTCACCTTACACTAATCATAGCAGAGAGTTCAGAAGCGCTGCAAGGGCACTTCATCTTTCTGTGTTGTGCATCGTGTATCAAAGAGAAATGTGTGTTCAAGGAAGTGCTGGTGAGGACAGCTAGGGACAGAGACGAGGGAAGATTCTGGAAAAAAGTGTCCTTGTGCAATGTATCAGCATAAAAGGTTTATGAAGAGAGATGCATTAAGACTGAGAAAAAAATGGCATATTTGGGGAAAGGTTTAGGTTGAGATTCAATAGGTCTGGGTGTGTTTCATTTTATTTATTCTCACTCCCCCTTTCGTTCTCCCTCCTTTTCCTCTTCTCTCCCTCGGCTCTCTGGCATCTTCCTTTCTACTAACGTTCTCTCCCATCATCTTTCTCCCCTTCTCACTCTCATTCTGTCTCCTTCCCCCTTTCTCTGCTCCTCTCCTCTCTCCCCTTTTCTTTCCTCATCTGTCCCCCCCACTTCTCTCTTTTTCTTTATCTCCTTCTGCAACTTTCTTCCCTCCTTTCAATCTCACTCCTTCTTTCGTTCGCCTCTATTCTTTCTTCGTTTCTTTATATCTCCTTCTCATGGTATCCAGTGAGTTAAGATTATTTAAGATGGTAATGAAGGCACAAATGTTTACTTTGACTCTGATCCCCTTCTTCATATGTAAGCAGTAATGGCCTCTGCAGGTTCAGGTGGTTTGGTCATTAAGTAGTCACAGTGTGTGCTGCGTATTTATTATTATTATTATAAATTATTCTAAAAAATGTGTTAGAATTGTATCACACTGGGCTGAAAACATATCTGAGAAAAAGTGTAACTATTGTAGTCCACAGGAAGTCAAGAGCTGCCTTCCTTTGATGAGACTTCATCAGTTAAATTAATTTGAGTGCACAGTAAGAACCGTCACAGCAGTGGTTTGGACCACAGGTTTTAAACAAACAGTTCAATATCTAATTGGAAAAAAGAATGTTTTTGATATGTGACAGGCAAATGTTATGTGCACAACATAATATAAAACACCTATTTACAAAAGAAAGGGGCGGGGCATGTAGGGTTTCCAATTTGCATATTAATAGAATCTTAAGCTGCGTCCCAAATGAATCAGTATACACTATGTACTGTCTAGTTTATGGATTTTAGAAGGGTAATATTGCTGCAAATGGAACACGAACATTATTTTTACTTATATGATATAGTTCACTGGCAAATGACCGCAAACTCACGTAATGCGACGCCACTAGTTTTAGCAGAATATGGAAAAACAATTGATACAAAATGGGCTAATTTAAGATGTCTTGCCCACCATGGTGTTTTCAGCCATTTTGAGAATTTTTTTTCATCTACTGTCAGCGCCTGGTAGACCCGCCCCACTTCCACTACATGAGCAAAGCTGTGAGTCTTGAGTGCATGAAGTGTCCAATGATTCACATTTGTTTTTCAGGTGAATAAATGAATCATCCGGGTACCTGAAGTGCACTTCTTGTTGGAACTTTCAGTGTGAACACACTACTCACACTATACTCTAAAATGGTGTAGAATAGTGCACAAGCATGCAATCTGGGACACTTTAGTTTTTGATAAGGGTCCTGAAGTGAAATTCAAGGCTTTTGCTTAAATTCTACTTAAATTCAACTGTCAGTCAACCTGGAACCCAAAGCAACAAATGAATGTCAGTAAAACTTTAAAACCAACTGGCTGAAACGGAAAAGAAGCAGGCGATGATCAATTAGGCGTTTCCTAGAACTAATTCACCCACATGCACAGATGCAGCACTGCTTTATTCATTATCCATATGCTCCCAGGCGCTCCACCAGAGCACACTTGCAGGGCTTTGATTAAATATGTTTTACTTTGTTTGAGCGTCACATCAAATTTGCTGGAGCCTTACCTGAGTGCGTCTGCGCCGTAGCTCTGTACGATCGAGCTCGGGTTGGGGTAGTTCTTCTTTCGCTTGCTCATCTTCTGGCCATCACTGCAGAGAGAACGTGCATCGTTAATAAACACCGCGAGCAAGCCAAGTGTTTCCAGGTCATCAGCACTACCGGTCTGCCTCCAGGACTTGGCAAAAAAGGAATGGCAAAATAAAACCCGTCCACAAATACAGTTACATGATAAGCACATCCTGTGAGAAGCGAGAGACAGTTACCTTGCGAGGACAAGGCCGTTGACGATCACGTTCTTGAATGGAGGCTTACCGAAGAGCGCGGTTGAGAGCACGAGCAACGTGTAGAACCTTAAAAAAACGACAGTCATGTTAGAGCTGGTACAATGAAATGTGCTAAGAATTAAGCTACTTTTGTAGCACGATATCCTATAAGAGGTCGTAAAAATAGGTTTCAAACACTCAAACATGTATTTAGTTGAACAGGATTTTGGGACCTTTAAGAAGCACATCTCTGTGAGCACTCATGATAAATTCCCATAATTAGTGCTTAACCACTTATTACTATTTATTATGCTATCACAATGCTGTATAAAAACCACACACGCACAATTAAAGTCAGCTCGCTTCAATATACAGTACGAACGCCTTAATACTTTAATAACGATGTTACTTCCTGAAAAAACCTGTCCTCGCATGGGTTTTCATCAAAACTTTCATGTATCTGATTCTTCTCTCAACATCTGATGTGACAAGAACATAAAAGACAGAATTTATAAACCAGCAATCTACAGTGCACTTATTAATATCAATCACTTTCTCTTTTCTCTCACTGAATTTCTACAGTAAACAACATCTGCAAGAAGAAGGTAACACGTCATTATTAGAAGGCGTCCCTTTCTTGTATCGTCATCATTTTCTATAATTATACATAAGAAAGACTCTTGTCTATGTCTCCTCCTTACTCCAGCTCTACAGCACAGCACATGCTGTGCCCAAATCGTCCTGCCCTCCCCACTGCTATGTTTAATATGCTTCCAAGTCACATGATTGTGTCCAAATCTATATATTACTCAACCCTCTACCCCGACCCTGATTATTTTAACTAACATCCACAGTCACGTCGTCCTTCCCAAGTCATGATGGTAAACTGCGCCTCCCTATCGTCCCCTTGCGCTGCTACGCTAGCTCCCCCTTGTGAAGACTCTTCAGTGTGATAAATGCGAGCTGCTGCTGCATGACTAAAATGTTATCCCTCAGTTCTCTACAAATCAGAGAAACAAATATGGTAGTTTCATATGCAAGAAACGGCATGTTTTTGGCCTAATAATAATACTAATAAAGTATATTTTAGTTCCTTCTTGTCTGATTAAAAGGATATTTTCATGTACATTGACATGATTCCCTCAGACACATTGCTGACAACCTGTTCTAATCAGAGATGTCACTTAATCAGATATGGAAATGCGATTAGCTCATTGCCGGTTAGCTGCAGTATAATTGTGTGTGAAGGTCAATTGATCCCCCTGCATGACAGAGCATGTTATAGTGCTGGAGTGCAACACCGCACCATCCTCTGGTCTGGTCGATGCCCTCTGCGATGAAGTCTGCAGGAAAAGTGTCCTCAAACTCGCGCCTGTTCTCGAAAGGGTAGTGCACTTGGGCATAGGGCATACTGCCGCTCTCAAACCAGCAGTCGAAGACCTCCGAGATCCTCCTGAGCTCGCCTTTCCCACAGCGAGATGGAATAGTTAAACAGTCTATGCTGTGGAAACACACACACACATAGAGGATAGAGCATCACACAAGAACCACTGATATTTGTGATATTACAATGCACTTATTCGAAACTTGTGCACAAGATGTACTATATTTATAACCTGACACTAGATCTAGGGATGTGTATAGTAATAATAATACTCTCCCATAGAACAGTTTCCCAGATTTGTGTAATAAAGGATTAATAATATAAATATTACAGCACAGCGCTATTAAGATTTGCATTCTGATTGGTCAGAAGGTTTTGAGTTTTCCATAGCAGCTCTGACAGCAGGGCAAGCTGTGACTGAAATCATAGGTTTATATCAATGTGCTCATTCTGCTATAGTATTGTTTCTATAGCAACAGCTCATACAGGGACTAGGATAGAACATGTTCCCCATGCAAACCAATTTTCTGTAAGGACACCTTCTGCAAGATGACGTTTATTTAACATTTTTGGAGGAACAGAGGGCTTTAAGCTTTTGCCATTTCTCTGAAAAATGAAAGGTTTTTTTTTTTCTTCTTCATGGGAGATTAATAAGAGATAAACTGGCTGTTTATAGCTGTGACTTTAATCATAACAAACATTTGGCAGACGTTCCAGTTTCAGGATTAAATGCTGCTATAAACTGATTTAAATAAAAAGTATGATGTCAGTCTTTAATAAATAGGAAGCTCTTAGTGTTAATGAATCACTGGGGTACAAGAGGAATACAAGGATGTGTTAAAACATTGGGGTGAAAAATCAGCTTCATGTCAGACCATCGCACAACCCACCACCCTGTCACTGATTATTTACTTATAGTAGCACATCCTTAAGTCTGTGTCTTAACCAAAAGAGATAAGCAGCACCAGTCTTCTTCATTTCTGACTGAAAAGTGTCAATGTATCACTAATATATGACAGACCGAAAGTGACTGAGAGTTGGATAAACAGACAGACAGATGCACATTATATATATATATATATATATATATATATCCATCAGTGGCGGACCGTGCATTTCACACCTAGGCCTTCAGTAGTGCTCCGTCTGAATCAACCCGCCCCTCAAAAACCAATTTATGGTTATAAAAACCATCTTAATATGCAGAAATACAGTATAAAGAGCCATTGTATCGCGGATAGATAACTCTATTGAATAGACAAACCAGGGCTGCAACTACAGCCGCGACACACATATAAAACATCAATAATAACCTCATAAACTTGCAATATTATTTAGGAAAATCGCAACGTTTTACTCACCAAAAATTCGGATTATTTGTAAACAAAATCCATCCTCCTCTCTTTCCTCAAAAACAAAATAGCTATTACACCATCCTATCCAATCAATGGGTCTGAATACGGTGACGTTGCCGTACGCCTGCTAGAGGGCCTAGTGACACCAACTCAAAATCTGATTGGTTGAAGCAAAAGTTTCATCGACATTTATTTTGTGTTAGAGGGCCTGCAGAATGGATTGTGAAGGCCTCCGGGCAGACTTCTTTGACTTTGACCCTGCCTGGCAACAAATGATGGCTGAAATGTGATTGGTTAAATGCTTTAATACGAAAATACATGTCTGGAAGCAGCGCAACCATCGGAAAAGCTATGAAAGGAAGCTGACGGACCATTTGGAATTATTTAATAAGTATTCATGGACAAAATATAATTAACATCAGTTTGTGATCCAGATACTTTTTTATGCCAGCAGAGAAGGCCTATATATATATATATATCAGTGGCGGACCGTCAGGGCGTGCAAAGATGTTTATACATACATACAAGTATACACTTATACATACATACACACATACAATATGGCTGAGGAAGCTGCCACAGGGTTCTGATGTGATATATATGTATGTATGTACTTCCTTGATGATCAAACGAGAGCACGAGATCTTTCAAAAAGGAGATGTTAAATGTGGGAAAGGGGCTTCCAGGTCTTCCATTAATACCGAAAGAATATGATTCGTAACTGCCTTTCACTCCAGATTCATAGTCTAATTTTAATTGGAGAGAAAATAAGATTACTGCTGGCAGTCTGCATTAATGTGGAGCTTCTACAACAACAACAAAAAAACGTTTGGCAGTAGCAGCTATAACATAAGCGATAATAGGAACTAAATTGTTTTGTAACTGTTCCAAAACATTAACTCTAACTATTAGTTAATGAATGAAATCTATGATGTGGTTCTCACATCATTTCCTACAACAGCATGCCCTACTGTCTTTCATCCCTCACATATTATAAAACAAGTACAGAAATCGATATGGAATGCTATTATGCTAATGACGTTATTTACCTATTGCCCACTTTTATAAATAACAGGATCATACAGTATCAGAAATGTTTGACATACTGAGCTCATTTAAAGCGAGTATCTCACAATTTAGACATCAGCAATGTTCTTCTTCACATGTCAAGCTTGTCTTGGCTATGGGAACATTGTGAACATTCATTTTTGCTCAAATGATTGCTTTCCTGAGCTGATCCTGAGCTATATTTGTATTGAGGAATGAGTGTGATCATGTGACTTACGTTTCTCTGTGCAGATCTGTAACCTTCACTCCAGTCAGCTGCTCCAGCTCAGCTATGGAGCCCACACACACCACCTGAGCAGATGCACAAAAACTCTTCATTTACAGTCACTCCAGATCTGACAGTAACAGTAACACACATGTGGTAGGCTGTAAAAATACGCTTCCTAAAATATCTGGGTGATAAGCTGTACTTTTGTCATAGGTAACACTAATACGCTCATTTTTCACCGGCGCAGGATTCACACTTCCAATTCTGTCCTTGTAGACGTAGGAAACTGAGCTATTTTTTTCCTGCCAAAGAACACCAAGCAGAAGCAAAGCAAAGCCTGGATTTGATGCTAAATCTGTAAATTCACACAACTTCATAAATAGCACACAGCTATAATTTTTTTCTATCCTCTTGTCCCTATAAATGAAGTTGGACCCATTACAGTCATTTCATTATAGGATGATGTTCCTTATATGAGGAAGAAAACACAGTTATTGAAAGTAAATCTTTAAACCAGGACACTCTATGACTCCACATAGGAAAGGAAGTTTATGCACTCTGAAAGTGTGTTAGCCCTCCTCTGAAGTGTTAAGGTTGGGCTATTGTCCCTGTTCAGGTAAAATGGCCCAGTTAGTGCTAGAGAACGACAGAGCTCCACTTTCCGGCCTAGCGAACGCTCTGGGAGTCCGGGAGCACTCCAGAGATTGGCGCTTGGAAACAACTCATTACGCTATTTTCAGGAAGCAGGTCGTTGTCCTTATTTTCCAAAGGCCCGACTCAGCCTGCAAAGACGCCAACAACCCAATTATGACTTCGCAAAGAGCTGGTTAGCTTAAACGGCCATTGGAGTCATTACTACTCTTAAATATTCTAAGAAGATTTAAACTTAGATCAGTGTTAGAGTCATCAAGATTTCTGTATGTGGCTTCGTCAGATGGAGAAGGCGACAGAAAAAGAGACCCATGATGATCCCTTTATATTAAGGATATTAAGGATGAACATGCTGTTAGAGTAAAACCTTCAGGATCAAGGTTGAAACGCTCGCTTCCTGAGGAAATCATTTCCAAGCATAACAGTTGTTGCACACTGAATAATGACTTACATCTGAAATCATCCTTAATATTAAAAGTAAAATCTTACAACTTTACCCATTCCTCAATGATGCCAAAACACAGACAGATTTTAGTGAAATATTCAGAGTGTATGTAGTGCACAGGCTTGCTCAGAGCTAGACACCTGAGACTGACTCAATTTTTCTAAATTTAAAATAAAAAACTCCTTCTCACTAAACAAATAACAAAAGTCAATTATGAGGAATCTCTTTTAAAGTAATTCAAACACAAATTAATACTTAAGCCTATAAAAATCCCCAAATTCTGTTCAAGCTACCTAGAGAAATTTCAATTGAACCTTTGTAAGTAAATGTAATATAAATGCATTTAGATACAAGGTAAAATACTGTATAATGTGTAAACACAGAATGATGCCATTCAATGAGTGACAGAAAGCCTACAGTAACTCAAACAACCAATCTTTACATTCACAGTGAGTAGAAAAGCATCTCACAATGCACAACACATCAAACCTACACCAGCAGAAGAAAAAAAAAAAATCATCGGTTTCCACTCTGAATGCGAGGCTACAGTGGGCACAAGCTCTCCACTGGATCGTTAGAAAATCGGAAAAAAAGACAGAGGGTTTTTCTGATAAAGTAACAAACGATTCTTTTTTTTAAAATTAATATCATTATTAATTGCTTGTTACAGACCTCCTCATAGTCATCGCTGACCCACAGAGGAATTGGCGTCCCCCAGTAGCGGTTACGAGAGATGGCCCAGTCTCTAGCATCTCTCAGCCAGTTACCAAAACGCTTCTCCCTCACAAACTCAGGAACCCTGGAAAGAAAAATTTAGAAATTCAGAAGGAAATTAAAAAAAAAAAAAATTCAGAAAGCAATTCAGAAAGCAATTCAGAAAGAAAGAAATTAAGAAAAAAAATTTCAGAAAAAGAAATTCAGAAAAAAATTCAGAAAGCAATTCAGAAATTAATACAGAAAGAAATTCAGAAAGAAAGAAATTCAGAAATTAATACAGAAAGAAATTCAGAAAGTAAAAAATTTAGAAAATAAATTAGAAAGAAAGATATTCAGAAAGAAATTAAAAAAAGAAAGAAATTCAGAAAGTAAAAAATTTAGAAAATAAATTAGAAAGAAAGATATTCAGAAAGAAATTCAAAAAAGAAAGAAATTCAGAAAGAAAGAAATTCAGAAAAAAATTCAGAAAGCAATTCAGAAAGCAATTCAGAAAGAAAGAAAGAAAGAAATTAATACAGAAAGAAATTCAGAAAGTAAAAAATTTAGAAAATAAATTAGAAAGAAAGATATTCAGAAAGAAATTCAAAAAAGAAAGAAATTCAAAAAAGAAAAAAACTCAGAAAGTAAAAAATTTAGAAAATAAATTAGAAAGAAAGATATTCAGAAAGAAATTCAAAAAAGAAAAAAATTGAGAAAGAAAATCAGAAAGCAATCCAGAAATTAATACAGAAAAAAACTGAGAAAAAAAGAAATTTAGAAAGAAAGATATTTTGAAAGAAATTAAAAAAAGAAAGAAATTCAGAAAGAAAGAAATTCAGAAACAAATAAATTCAGAAACAAATAAATTCAGAAAGCAAAAGAAAGAAATTCAGAAAGAAAGAAATTCAGAAACAAATAAATTCAGAAAGCAAAAGAAAGAATTTCAGAAAGAAAGAAATTCAGAAAGACATTCAGAAAGAAATTTAGAAAGAAAGAAATTCAGAAAGAAATTCAGAAAGAAAGAAAGAAATTCAGAAAAAAAATCAAAAAAAGAAAAAAATTCAGAAAGAAAATCAGAAAGCAATCCAGAAATTAATACAGAAAAAATCTGAGAAAGAAAGAAATTTAGAAAGAAAGATATTCTGAAAGAAATTTAAAAAAAGAAAGAAATTCAGAAAGAAAGAAATTCAGAAAGCAAAAGAATTTCAGAAAGAAAGAATTTCAGAAAGAAAGAATTTCAGAAAGAAAGAAATTCAGAAATTCAGAAAGAAAGAAATTCAGAAAGACATTCAGAAAGAAATTTAGAAAGAAAGATATTCAGAAAGAAAGAAATTCAGAAAGAAATTCAGAAAGAAATTCAGAAAGAAAGAAAAAAAGAAATTCAGAAACAAAGAAATTCAGAAAGAAACAAAGAAATTCAGAAAGAAAGAAATTCAGAAAGAAAGAAATTCAGAAAGAAGTTCAGAAAGAAAGAAATTCAGAAAGAAAGAAAATTTAGAAAGAAATTCAGGGAAAAAAAAAATCAGAAAGCAATCCAGAAAGAAATTCAGAAAGAAAGAAATTTAGAAAAAAAATTCAGAAAGATATTCAGAAAGAAAGAAATTTAGAAAAAAATTCAGAAAGATATTCAGAAAGAAAGAAATTTAGAAAAAAAATTCAGAAAGATATTCAGAAAGAAAGAAATTTAGAAAAAAATTCAGAAAGAAAGATATTCAGAAAGAAATTCAAAAAAAGAAAGAAATTCAGAAAGAATTTCAGAAAGAAAGAAAGAAAGAAAGAAAGAAAGAAAGAAAGAAAGAAAGACAATGAACTTGGTCGAGAGGGGAAAAACACAAACATCAACATAATGTCTTCAAATCTTTAACATGATAAAAACAGCAGGGATTCATAAACTAAGATGAAGAAATTACTCTGATGGTAAAACTGAATATATTATACAACATGATGTTAATACCAAATAATGCCTCAAGTCAAGCATGCAGATCTCTATTAAAATAATACAACAATTTAATACTTAAGCTCATAAAAATCCCAAATTGGGTCAAAATTCCACCATGAAATGCCACTTATTCAAGATCACTAGAGAAATTTTAACGGAACCCTTGAACCTGCTAAATATAGAGATGATATGAATACATTTAGATAAAGATAGAAGACTTGCTGTGTTCAGAAGAGCATGGTGCTGTGATTCTGGTTGGAAGATTAAAATCCAGAAAACAAAAGGCCTTCGACCTTCAGCTCTCTGCTTTATGCGTCTATTGTTTGAATCAAAATCTGCCAAGGGAATTTAAACACATCTAAATGATGGATTTCTAGAGATAATGGCAGCTAGGCCCTCTTCCAAACAGAATAAACAACTAAAAACAGGAAAGTGATGACAAGACAACACTCACACACACACACACAATCACCCAATAACACATTCACTAACCTACTGACACACACTCACTCGCGTGCATACACACACACTCACTAACACACATTCACTCTCTCACACACTCACAAATTCACTCACTCTCATACACACACACTCGCACTATTACACACACACACACACACATTCACACTAGTACTCACTCTCACACAATTACACACAATCACTCACTCTCACACAATCACTCACTCTCACACAATCACTCACTCTCACACACACACTCACACAATCACTCACTCTCACACACACACTCACAGACACACATACACACACACTCACCCACTCACTAACACACTTATTACATGCGCAGACACACACACACACGTGCACACATACACTCATGCATGTACACCACCCATGTAAATCTCACCCGCTGAGCAACAAGTTCTTTATTCCCATTTGTAAAATCGGATCTTATTAGGCAGGCAATAGATCACTTTAATGATATTTCCCCCATCTCTCGCTGTGACCTGCTGGACTACATGTAGAATGTTAAGTGTGCTGTCCTGTGCTAGATACAGGAGGCTATTTAACACCCATGTGAAAGTGCACTTTTAACCCAGATGATCATGTGTGACCCACATAGCTGAATATTCTTATCTTTTCGTGCTATTACTCTGAAGAATACACAATCAGCACATGCTGAGGAACAGCAAGGTATAAAAAAAAAATCAATCAATCGATATTTAAAATCAATATTAAACCACATACTGCCATAAGGGTGTGTACACACAGTGACAGTCACATCATTTTAGATTTATGTAGTAACATTCACATGCAGCCGTAATGCAAATGCTGGATTTGGGCTCAGGCGAAGGGGATATCTCCCGCCCCCTTGCAGAGCCTGAAGTGAGCAGCATGTTCTTTAGCACTGTGTTGCACACTCACTGGAGAAACTTTAATTACAACACTGGCCATGCTGAGTCACTCAGTATGCACAGTGCGAAAGTCTGCTAAATGTACAGAATCTACAAGTTACACAGGAAAAGTTTAGCGAAGTCCACATGTGCTGGCATATTGCTGAGTAGGTGTTCCTGAGTAGGAGAGGAACACCATGCTATTATCTTTGTTTAGTGCTCCGAATATCTGCATTTAAACTGAAATCTTAAACAGGAAGACTTTTTTTCCCCCATCCATTGTCTGTACCGCTTATCCGAACCACTTATCCGATCTATTCTCGGGTCTATCTCGGGTGTCATCGGGCATCGAGGCAGGATACACCCTGGACGGAGTGCCAACCCATCGCAGGGCACACACACACACACACACACACACACACACACACACACACACACACACTCACACTCACGCAATACGGGCAATTTAGAGACTCCAATCAGCTTAGATGCCGGTCTTTGGACTTTGTGGGAGGAAACCAGAGCACCCAGAGGAAACCCACCAAGCACGGGGAGAACACGCAAACTCCACACACGGTGGGAGCAAGACTCGAACCCAGGACGCTGGAGGTGTGAAAATATTAAAAATATTGCCCTGGAAACACTGGAAGTAGAAACGGTAGCATCATGGTGTTTACATTCTGGACAGTTCTGGACAGTTCCTTAACCTCAGCTACATCACTCAAGATATAATTGGTCTCAACTAAACATGTGCGAGTTAATGATTTTTTTTTTTAAACTCGCACTCATTTTTGCTGTACCTAGTAGCCTGATTTAAAGCACCATACCTTAAACCCTAACCAAGCAGTTACTAAAGATGAGTGCTGTGAATGCATCACAACAATGCCATATGTTCACGTTAATGAACTTGGTCTTTGTTTGTTTAGTGAGCTTTCCATTTTGCTTGCGGTGAAGTAAAAGCCTCCTACTTGCACAATGGTCCCAAGATCTTACTCTTGTTTCATACCTCAAGTCTTTGTTCTGAACAAATCATCTGTTATTTCCAAAAAAAAATAGTCACATTCAGTTATATCCCAATTACTCCTACTGGTCAGTGTCACTGCTGCCAGTGTGATGAACACCAAGGTCTCCTCAAGCTAAGCTGATATTATTACCGGTTTCACTGGCATGTGGTTACCGAAGTGCAGTTCTACAGTATTCTTTATATGTTAACCACATGACAAATAGCATTAGCACAAACAAAATAAGTAAACCTCAGAACAAATATGTAGAGTAGGTTTGAATATATTTTAACTGAATAATAAAGTACTGGAGTGTTGTTTCAGCTCCGGAGAGTGAGAATAAATGGGGCGGTCCAAACCTGCAGCACGATCTCATCATTACAATGCTTTACACATCCTCTTCCTCTATCTCTCTGTCCTTGCCGGTGATTAATTTCAGAGCGGCAGCCACATTAGAGCAAAATGGCCTGAATGCAGACTCATGGGAAATAAAGTACGCTAGCCAGCACCTGAAGCACAAATGTGAACTTCCAAGTCTACTTTCTAGTCACTTAGAGGATGTTCAAATTATGCATAAATGATGTGTCCTTTTTATGTCTGTGCAATATTCTCGAGATGCATTATGCAGTAGTGTATGCAGTCGACATTCTGTTATTCATAAAGGCAATTTAAAAACTAGGGTTGGCTGGGACACAGGAAAAGTATGAATGGTATAATATTACAGTACTGCAATTATTACAACTTGTACCAATGTTGAAGGCAGTCCACATTAAAAAAAACACAACAAAATGATTTCATCCACCTCTTAGTGGCAAAGGCATAAAATTGTGCATTTTACAAACAACCAAACATACACCGATCAGCCATAACATTATGCTCACTGACAGGTGAAGTGAACAACACTGATTATCTCCTCATCATGGCACCTGTTAGTGGGTGGGATATATTAGGCAGCAAGTGAACATTTTGTCCTCAAAGTTGATGTGTTAGAAGCAGGAAAAATGGGCAAGCGTAAGGATTTGAGCGAGTTTGACAAGGGCCAAATTGTGATGGCTAGACGACTGGATCAGAGCATCTCCAAAACTGCAGCTCTTGTGGGGTGTTCCCGGTCTGCACTGGTCAGTATCTATCAAAAGAGGTCCAAGGAAGGAACAGTGGTGAACTGGCGATAGGGTCATGGACGGCCAAGGCTCATTGATGCACGTGGGGAGAGAAGCCTGGCCCGTGTGATCCGATCCAACAGACGAGCTACTGTTGCTCAGATTGCTGAAGAAGTTAATGCTGGTTCTGATAGAAAGATGTCAGAATACACAGTGCATTATGGGTCAGGGCTGTTTTGGCAGCAAAAGGGGGACCAACGCAATATTAGGCAGGTCATAATGTTATGCCAATTTGGCTCGTCACACTCGCTCACATCCTTACACTTGCCCATTTTTCCTGCTTCTAACACATCAACTTTGAACACAAAATGTTCACTTGCTGCCTAATATATCCCACCCACTAACAGGTGCCATGATGAGGAGATAATCAGTGTTATTCACTTCACCCGTCACTGCTCATAATGTTACAGCTGATCCGTGTATGTGTAATGTAAGAGATTAAAAACAAAAGGAATATATCCTTTGCACAGACTGACCAGTTTATAGGGAAGATTTAAATGTGATATACAGTGCACAGTACATAGAAAGCACAACATCCTAGTTGTAAACTAAATTGGGTTAAAAACTTTCTAATCGCTATTGTCACACATTTAGATAATCTTCTACACCCAATTTACATTAATAAATATTTACAATATTTTTTACACCATTAAGTCAAAAATAAAAAAAATGTGAAAAATCAGTGCACGTATTGCAGACTTTACGAAGTCTTGGTTTCGGCCAGAGTTTAAACTCCTGAAGTGAAGTTCAATCTCAGCTGTATAAGGAATAAAGTCAGTAAAAACACCGGGAAATAACACAACTCCTCCTTACTCCACAGTAGTGGCAAATACTGTCTTCTTCTTCTTTCGGCTTTTCCCTTCAGGGGTCGCCACAGCGAATCATCTCTCTCCACCTATCCCTATCTTCTGCATCCTCAACACTTGCACCCACTAGCTTCATATCCTCATTAATTCCATCCATATACCTCCTCTTTGGCCTTCCTCTTTGCCTCCTGCCTGGCAGCTCCATGTCCAACATTCTCCTACCAATATACTCACTCTCCCTCCTCTGAACATGTCCAAACCATCTTAATCTGGCCTCGCTAACTTTGTCCCCCAAACATCCAACATGAGCTGTCCCTCTGATGTACTCGTTCCTAATCCTGTCCAATCTTGTCACTCCCAAAGAGAAGCTCAACATCTTCAGCTCTGCTACCTCTAGCTCTGACTCCTGTCTCTTCCTCAGTGACACTGTCTCTAAACCATACAGCATGGCCAGTCTCACCACTGTCCTGTACACCTTCCCCTTGATTCTCGCTGATATTTTCCTCTCACACAGAACTCCCGACACCTTTCTCCACCCATTCCAACCTGCCTGCACTCGCTTCTTTACCTCTTTAGTGGCAAATACTGTAATAGTATAATAATTAACAGTCTCACCAGTAGCATTTGTTGTTGTTTTCCAGAAGTTTATCCACCATGTTTTCGACTCTCACAAACCAGCTTGGCACTGCCTTGTAGATCAGCGGGGTATCAGACCTGTCAGAAAAAAATCCAAAAATACAGGGATTATATCTAATTGCAACAACATCAGTATCAGGTTATTTAAAGCACAGTATGGAAAGATATTTTAACTGCAGCATGATGGATGGAGGAGTAAAATGGGTGGATGTTTCAGTGGAGACTGCAAACTATCAGCGGTTTAAAACTAAAATGAAAAATAAAATAAAAACCTTTATGCCCCACACATAGCCCACAATTTAGGGAGAAAACTTAAACAAAATAAAATGATTATTAATCTGATGAAATTATGTTAAGATTTTCTTATTTTGGCTATTTTATATTGTAACGCTACTTTCTGACCCTTTTAAATAAAGAAAAGATTGATTTTAGCAACCTTTTGTACTTATATACATGACATATACTCACCGTCCACTTAATTAGGAACCCCGATACGCATGCATATTTAAGTTAAGTTGCCTTTATTTGTCACATATACATTACTGCACAACGAAATTCTTTCCTCGCATATCCCATCCATCAAGATTGGGGTCAGAGCGCAGGGTCAGCCATAATGCAGCGCCCCTGGAGCACGGTGGGTTGGGGGCCTTGCTCAAGGGCCCAACGGTGGCAGCTTGGCGGTGCTGGGGCTTGAACCCCGATCTTCAATGGCCCAGACCACTTGAGCTACCACTGCCGTATATTTCTGCAGATATCTAAATAATTACATTGCATTTAGGGTATTTGGCAGATGCCCTTATCCAGAGTGTCTTACATTTTATCTCATTTTATACAACTGAGCAATTGAGAGTTAATGGCCTTGGGAGTTGAACTCGCAACCTTCCGATCCGTAGTTCGACGCTTTAACCACTATGCCACCACTTGCCATTATCATAATTGGCCAATCATGAGGCAGCAGCACAAGGCATAAAATTATGCAGCTATAAATGGATAAAATCTCTGTGATGGTTGTTGGTGCCAAATGGACTCGTTTGTAGTATTTTAGAAACTGCTAAACTCCTGGGATTTTCACACACACACACACACACACACACACACACACACACACACACACACACACACACACAACAGTCTTCAGAGTTGTGCAGGAATGGTGCAAAAAAAAACAAAACACTGAACACTGAGTGAGTGACAGTTCTGTGGGAAGAAATGCCTGGTTGATGAGAGCGGTCAGAGGAAAATGGTCAGAGTGGTTTATGCTTCCAGGAAGTCTGTAGCACCTCAGATCTTTTTTTAACAATGAAAGAAAGAGTTTTATTAGAACATGTTCTACCATGCCCAGGCAAGGTTTTGTGTTTTGTTTTTTTTGTTTGCTTACTTAGGTGCAGTGTGAAATCAAACAAAAAATACCAAATAAATATATAAATAAAAAAATTTTGCTCTGAATTGGACTAATAAACGTGTTCGCAACCCAAAATACAGGCTTGATAACAGAAAATTCTGGAGAATTTAGATTAGCTGAATGAGATCGGAATTGTGTTCATCAAATCCAGCCGCTTTTATAAAAGGCTACAAACGCAGCATCTGTTCTCCTGAGCTGCAGTTCGTCCTTAACTTAAACAGCAAGTGGCAAATTAATGAGTGTGCAAAGTCTAATATCAATCAATAGTGACGAAGAGGTGATTAAGTGCTTGAGACAAGTTTAGGATGAGGCTTATTGTGAATGCTGAGGCAGCCACGGAGGTATTGAGCAGGATATGCTAATGCTTAAACGTCCTGCTTTCCTCATCAATGCATTTCTTTATGCAGCATGTGGTGCTGATTTAATGATGCTTAAACCAGCAAGGTCACACACAGGGAGACTTTTTGCACAGACTTCTGGGAAACATTTGCAAGTAATGTAGTGGAGATGAACTGCCGGGCAATTGAACGATGAATGTAGTATTATAAAAAAATATTTGAAATTGCTTGTAGTGAACAGTCACAGTGTTTCTGTTGCCACGTTTTCTTCATGTGGACAGTTTTTCTGTACAACTGATGTGATGGTAATCCATTGTGCTGACATGAACTTTAATCCATGTACATAGCATAAGGATCGGTTTCATTACTGGGATCTCCTCCATGAAGATTTTTACTTCAAAAAAATATTTTATTTCTTTGGTGCATTTAACAATTGTTGAAATTGACAAAGCAGCTTTAAAGAACTACACAGTCAGAGCCAGAGGCAACAGTGGCGAGCAAAAACTCCCTGAGACGATGAGGAAGAAACCCTGAGAGGAACCAGACTCAAACAGGAAGCCATCCTTACACCGGATAGTTCGATTAATTCTTTAACTGAATACTATAAAGTATTAAGTGTGTTGGAAAGATATGATGCAAGAGCATCGTAGCCTTCATGATCACAGCAGCAGTTCCTAAGTACAAATCTACAGAACTCATTGAAGGAAGAGTAAGTTGCTTTCGGCTGCTCCCTGTTCGGGGTCGCCACAGCGGACCAATTAGTCCTTCCTGCCCTTCATGACGCAACCCTCCCATTTTTCCGTTCTTGGGCCCGGCACTGCATCCTGTGGCTGGGGAATCGAACCCGGGCCTTCTGCATGGTAGGCAAGAAACCTACCACTGAGCCACCAATGCCCTCATAGAAGGAAGAGTATTGTGTATAAATTATTTAAGAGAAGTGAAAATCTTCAAACTATGTTCACACAGGCAGTGATTTTATTGCTCTGAGATGGCAATCGTTGTACTATGCAGTCACCAGTAGGAGTTCCCACCACTGGTTGCCATTGTAACACGGGCAGCACAACTAGCCTTCCACGTTTCACAATAGATGAGTTTTTCTTGCCGCATAAATAAATCATTCTAGAGGGAGAGCGATTGAATATGTATATATTGTATATAAAATTCACCAGTATTAGATGACGGCGAAGTGGAGTGTGAGATTTCCTATCGCGGTTGTCTGTCTGCAGTGAAAGAAAAACCCTGAAGACGGATCACGTGGACTCTGCTGTCATCAATCTCATTGGTAGTCGCTGCACCAAGTCGCACCGTATTCACATAAAGTTATGCAGAAGTCATTGGACACGCCCACATCTACTCATGGTCGCTCGTGTTGCTGGAAGTCAGCAGCTCTCAATGAAAATAAATGATCTCTCTTAGTTTCGTCCCTGTTAGTCGCTGTATGTGTGAACTTGGCTTTAGGGTATCCATATGGCACCATCCACAGGAGCATAAAGCAGTATTTCTATTTATACAATGCTTACAGGATATGATAACAGCAAACACATTATTCTATGTGGCTAAACGTCTGCGCACTGCAGTGTTCCAAATTTCCTTCATTGTAATTAACATCAACTGCAACAATTTGCTGCAATGTTAATGAATAATATAAATAGTTCAAATAAATAATTAAAGAAGCCTGCAGCTAAAATAATAGTGAAAAAAAAAAATGTTTGAAATAGTTTTTAATCAACTTTGAATTCAGGTTTTCATTCCCTCATAGTAACTGAGCGAACGCAGACTAAACCGACTGCTAATCGCAGTTAAAGTCAAGGTTTCCACTGGGGCTGAAATTTGATATAGTGCTTAATCCAGACCTACTTCTACTACTGTGGCCTTCGTGCCTTCCAGACCTTCCTGATACTCTACTTCTGCTTGGAGTTTGTACACCTGTGACTCACTCGATGCAGACAGTATTACAGCATCAGATCCTGCACCAGTGGGCTTGGGGGATAACGTCGTCTCACAGGTCATCAGAATTGATTTGTTGAATCGTAACCAATATCACCACCACAAGCACAAGCAAGTGTATGTACAATGCACTGCACTTTTCCTTATCGTTTAACTTCATCACTTACTGTGCTGATCTCAATCACTGATTATCCATGTACTGTATGCTCTGTATATGTGAAATATCCCTCACTTTACCACCGTATGACTAAACACACTGTTCACATCTACCCTTTTCTTTTGCCCTATGTCTGTGTACATATGTAGCATAGACATTTTGTTGTACATGGATGCTTAACGCACTCTTTAAACACGAGACCATAAACCTGCGATTAAGATGTTCACAATTTATTCCCTAGATCAGTGAATAAACTCACCTGTTCCTAAAATGTGCTGCTGTAATCATAAAGCCTGTCCTGTGCTCATGCCAAGACTCTGATTTCAAATATACTGAGCATCCTTTCAACACACCCAGTAATGTGCTTTTAGAGTACAGAGTTGTAGAAGAGTTATGGGTTATAATCCCACTATCTGGGGTCACTTAGATACCTTTTAATGTTTTTCCGTCATCTCAGGGAGATTTACCCTGCTCATTAGGCATCTATATCTGCCGAAACTCCCTCTGGATTTCTGTGAAGCTGCTTTGTGACAACGTCTATAGTGAAAATGCTTTATATTTTCTTACAGTCATCCAGCAGATTGACAGTGATGAGAAATTACTCTTCCAGCCTAAACTGTTCCTTAGCCTGTGATCATTGTCATGGTCACATTTTGTTTGCCTACTTTAGATTAGCCACACTGATTTTGACCAGATCATCATTTTGAGTTTGCTTGTATAAGGAATTTTCCATGGTCATGGTATAATTAGAGAATACCTCACTGGCTTAGATTAGTTGCTGCTATAAATGTTTGTTTAGAAACTTTTAAAACTGGAAAGTGGATCAGAATACACTCACTGTTAACTTTATTAGAAACACCTTTAAACCTATTCATTCATGCATTCAGTTATTTAATTAGTCAATTGTGTGGCAGATAAAATCATGGAGTAATGGTCATGGCATGTTTGCTGATGCCAGGCAGGCTGGTTTTCTAAATTGCTGATCTCCTGGGATTTTCACACACAACAGACTACAGAGTGATGCAATAAAGAAAAAACATCAAGTGAGTGATGGCTCTGTTGGTGGAAATACCTTGTTGACGAGACAGGTCAAAGGAGATTATTTCCAGCTGCCAGGAAGGATACAGAAACTGAAATAAATCACTCTTTATAACCCTGGTGAGCAGAAAAGCATCTCAGAAGACACAAAGCATCAAACCTTGAGGTGGATGAGCTAAAACAGCAGAAAACCACAGTGGGGTCCTGGGCTCCTGTCAGCCAGGAACAAGAATCTGAGGCTACAGTGGTCACAGACTCACCCAAAACTGGACAGCTGAAGACTGGAAAAAGACCAAAAGGATTTTTTCCTCTAATCGTTCCAGTTTGGTTCCAGTCTGTATACTTTGTAGCCTCAGATTGTTGTTCTGAGGTGCTCTTCAGCTCACCATGGTTGGATAGAATGCTTCTATGAGTTACTATATCCTTCCTGTTTTCTTGAACCAGTCCAGCCATTCTCCTGTGACCGCTCTCATCCACAAGGTGTTACCAACATCAGAACTTTCACTCACTAGATGCTTTTTGTTTTTGCACCATCCTGTATAAACTCTAGAGACTGCTGTGTGTGAAAATACTAGGAGATCTACAGTTTCTGATGTACTCAAACCAGGCCTGCCTGGTTGGTGCTATTTTATGTACCTTGTAGCATACTGTATTATCTGTTTGCACAAGGCTGCACATGTACACTGTATGTGGATAGGTAAATTTACATTTTAGGCATTAGTTGTCTGTTCTCATGTAACTCTGAACGTTTATGTAGCACCGGGGTCCTTCAGGAACGTTGAACCCTGTACTGCATCAGCTAAATGTGGTCAAAATTACAATAAAAGCTTCTTGACTTGAACAATCATGGCATGGTTAAAGTCACAGAGATCACACCTTTTCTCCATTCTGATGTTTAAGGTTTACATTACCTGTAGCTCTTCCACTGTGTCTTTATGACTGTATACACTATGCTGCCCATACAATCGGCTGTTTAGATAATTGCATGAACGTGTAGGCGTATATATGTCCCTAATAAAGTGCTTTTGATTTTTTTCTGATTTTTTTGCCCACTCACCTCCAGCAGAAAGGGTAGCTGTGTTTAAAAGTGCTTGCGTTGACCAGCCGTCCGTTCTCTTTCAGACACTTAATGATGTTTTTGTCTGCATCCTGAAAGAGGCAAAGAGGAAAGGCTTAACTGTGATCGATGCAGAAAAAGAAAATAAAAACGCTTTTGGGTTGAAGAATATACAACAGTGCTCTGCTGTGTAGTGGTGAGTTACTGAATAATCAAACACAGGGACAAATCACTGCAGACCTTTATTGCATGACAAACTGAAGGATTAGTTCCATCCTTACAAATAACCTGTTACCTGAATAGATTCGGTTGGGGAAAAAATTGCCTTGCTCACTGTTTTTTTTAGAGCCTCACTAAAAAGTAGACATTTCTGTTCCATCACTACTTGGATATTTCTGATTAAATGCAGTCTTCTATTTCAGATGTAAAGCATACAGTGCTCTAGAAACTAACAAATTCTACACGGGCCATCTCTGAAAGCAGTATTTAATAGCTGTAACGGGGTTTCATTTTAATAAACGCTTCATCGCATCACACTGTTCACGTCACAGACAAATCAGTAGCATGTGTGTGCAATGCGTACAAAAAAAAAAATTTGTTAACTCATAATTACTAGTTTAATTTTCTGAAAGTGTGTGGCATGAGGGTGTAGACACACACAGCAAACACCAAATGAGGTAGGTAGGAGTATAATGTCAGGATTTCTTTACACATGTCAATCAACCGTTCACTATTGTTTTCTTGCGATTTCTGCGTAATAAATAGCACAGTTCAGCTTTCCAGTAGAAAGCATTAAGCCAGCGTGAGCGTTTCCATAGTAACTACTTATTTCAGCAAAAAATAGAGAAAAATTTCAGAGTACAAATCTCCCAGCTGTCATTACTGTAATTGTAGCGTGACATCAGTGGGCTGTTATGGCTAAGGGATATCAGGATATGTCAATAAATCATAATTTAATCAAAAATACAAATTTTTGTGAATATCACAAGTATTATCTAGACTTTTCTAACACCAGCTGGCTGCATTCATACACAGAGTAACAAGATCTTTTTTTTTTTTTTTTTTTTTTGTGTGTTAAATTACTTGTTCAGTCTATGTGTGCATGTTTTTTGTCTGTGTGTCTGTGTGTCTGTGTGTGTAGGTTAATGCACATATCAGGGTGACAGGAGCTGGTGAAACTCCTAGAAGCATGCTAGGAGCCATCTTTAAAATGTAGGAACACTGTATTCTATTATAAGCAGGACTAAAGGACTAAAAATTATTCTCTAGAGAAAAGTAACAAGAAACATACAAGTTTAAGAAGACTGAGAACACACTCACCTTCACATACTGGCCGGAGAAGTGTGTGACCTCCGGGGTGAAGCAGCCTGATGAATCCACAGGGCAGATGGGTGCAGAGTCTTTCTGGATGATATTATACTCCATACACACACGGTAATCATCCTATATATAGAGAGAGAGGCGATTGTTTGTATTTCTTTTGTGAGTAAGTAGTGCTTCATGCCTTACATGGTAGTAAATAAAAACATTTCCCACACAAAGTGATACACAATGCGCCTTTGCATATGTCCCAAACCCACAAAGCAAGTTTCTCCATTTTTCTGGACTTTCAAAAGCAGACTGCTACAGTATGTGGGCAGCCATTTTCCCTCCAGATCAAAACATTGGTGCAGTCTGCACACTAATCTGCCAGTTCCCACATTAGCTTCCTGCACTGTAACTGAGTGTTAGGCTGGAAATGTTCAGCAAGCCAAAATGAGTCAGTTTTCACTGTCTAGACTGGTAGAGTTCAATAACATTCAAAGTAGTTTTTTTTTTTCTTCAAAGTTCCCCCTGCATAATTCAGTGTGATGCTCTTGGTACAGTACCGGGCCTCATTGTTATAGTGTTGTTAGCATTTCAGCCTTACCTGTGCTTCTGCTCGCTCGGCCAGTCACCTGCTTAAAGGCCAATTTATATCTCTTTCAGCTAATATTTTATATCTCTTCAGCTAATGCTAATTTACAAGAATGGTCAAGTCATTTTAGTTTTTCCTTCTAATGAGCTCTCATGAGATTTTAAGCTATAACATCCAGCTAATTCGCATCATTAGCTTGATTAGCTCCACAGGAATTACAGAGTATCATATTCATTTCTAAGTTGGTCTTACCCCGTGCTCCAAAATATATAATGTATTTCTACTCGATTCCTTATTTACTGCCGCCATTCAAACAATTCAACTTGTTATGCATGCTGCCTCAGTCACACAATCCTTCCAGTGCACACATCAGAAACCATATGTACATCTTTCTTCTGTAATGTAAATCCCTCTCTGCAGTAAGATATTGAAACAAGCTGCACATAGCACATCATAGACATTCGAAGTGGCTAATTATGCCTTAGAGACACAAACTTACAGCTCCAAAGTAGGGCGCCTGATGAACCACTCCAGTACCCTCCTCCTCACGGACGTAGTTATCCAGCACGACAGAAAAGGCTCCGTTCTCTTTACACTGCAGGGAGAAAAAAAAGAGAGAACAAAAAGATGCATAAAGTGGTAAACTTAATACATGTGCAACATCTGGAAGTGAGCAAGGAACACTTCTCAGGCTGTTCATGCCAACTGCTAGCTGCCATTTACTGCTGCTAACTTACTGTAACAATCTTTGAACACTGTCAAAAATGAACGTGGCATTATTCCCACAATCAGTTGTTAACAAAAACATCTTGGGCAAAGAGAGGAGGAAAAAGTGTGTATGTTGGGGAAAGAGACAGTAAGAGAGTAAGGCAAAATAGGGAGGAAAATAGTGAAACAAAAGAGCGAGGCAAAAGAGCCTGGAAAAGAGTGTGGAAAAAGAATGAGGGAAAGAGCAAGGAAAAATGCGAGGCAAAGAGCGAGGAAAAGAGCAATGAAAAGGCATGAGGCAAAAGAATGAGGAAAAGTATGCGGCAAAAAAGCGAGGCAAAGAGCGAGAATAAGCATGAGGCAAAAGAGCAAGGAAAAGTGCAAGGCACAGAGCGAGGCTAAGCATGAGGCAAAAGAACGAGGAAAAGTGCGAGGCCCAGAATGAGGCAAAGAGCAAGGAAAAATGCGAGGCAAAGAGCGAGGAAAGGCATGAGGCAAAAGAGCAAGGAAAAGAGGGAGACTAAAGGCCGGCGTGGCTCCTGAGTGGTTCAACAGAAAAGCGTTTGGACTTCAAGAGATTATGAGTTTGAATCCTGATGATGTCACAAACATCCCATGGCAAGAGCCAAGAGACCACAGCTCCACCCTCTTGGTTTCTACTGACTGACAAACTGTGAATTTTCATGACGACTTAAAGCAAAGTCGCCTTAGAAAAGGTTTGTGCAAAGTCAAAAGTAACTGCTATACATTGTTCACATCTGACATTCTTTTCACTGGCAATTCTCTTTTATATAAAAATACAGTCAATTACCTTTTCTCCCAAGTCAATTTTTGTCTGACTGCTGATTTATCTTAAAACAAGGCAAAAAAAGTAGCTTTGAGGTTTCTTCCATGTCACCATAGCAAGGGTAAATGTTAAAGGTAAAACGTAGTTGTTGGGACCTTTACTCATAGACTCATGCTTGTGAATGTGCAGCAGCATGAAGGCCAGCGTGTCCTCACTACTGTGCCATCAGTGTGTCTGCATTCAGCAGAGAGTTAAGGCACGCTACCCAAATCTGCCTTTCAATGCATCCAAAAAATTTGGTCTGTGGCAGAGCAACCGGCATTGTGTGAAAGAAAACTTTCAGTTTTGTGGGTTGTGTAGCACCCTCAACAGCTCCGGAGAGCTTCATTCAATTACAAACCCTAGTCCAAATCTTGGAGCCGAGCATGGCAAGTTGCATTCAGCACCGCTGCACGGTAGCTTAGGGAGTCAAGTACCGTCTACATCCTTCAAGTCAATGCACATACTGTGAGCACTGCTTGTGATATACAAGAAACACACTGAGTGATGAAGAAAAGGGTGCGACGAGGCAAGCACCAGGTTTCTATATGTAAACCTCAGACCATGTTCACAAGCTGCTAAGCGGATAGCTCCGTACTGTGTTCATGTAGTGCGAAATGTGACAAAAACAAGGAAGGGGCAGATGGCTGCTTGACAGCAGTATATATTGTAAAAACTGCATCATACATCACAGTATGATTTAGTTTTGAAGGTTTCGGTATGCGCAAAAAGGAATCCAAGTGATTCTCACCAAGCCTGACATTTACACTGAAAGAGAAAAAAAAGCTTGCTGAATTTATTCTACAATTTATTCTTATTATAGATCGGATAAGCGGTAGACAATGAATGAATGAATGAATGAATGAATAATTATGCAGTAGCTCAGTGATTAAGACATTGGAAGATCAGAAGGTTGCGAGATCAAATCCCGGGATCACCAAGCTACCACTGCTGGGCCCCTTAGCAAGGCCCTTAACCCTCACCTGCTCAAGTGTATAAAAGTGTGTGCTTTATATATACACAGCCCTAGCCCAATTTCTCACATCATTTTATACTTCACTCATCATATACAATGAAAATGTACTCTGCATCACATTAATTTTTTTTCCATGTTGAAAACCACCAAGACGTAGACTACATACACATACAGAATGCCTTTGACCGTACGATTCTGCAGCAGTTCTCAAAACACACAAAACATTTTGCTCAAGCTCACCTTGATGAAGTATTCAAAAAGAGGTTTGTATTGTTTTCCCTTCAGAGTCTTGCCAGGAAACCTGAAAAAGACAAACGAGAGCTTTTAAATGTGTGCAAGGCTGGAGCTCCATGACTGCACAATTATAATGTAGACTTTAATACAGAACAATGGAATAAAATGCAGCACCATAAATGGGGTTACATTCATTGTTTTGATGAATAACTCATTCATGTACCAGTTATACCTGCACGATGCTAAAGAGAGCAGGCTTTTCTTTTTTTGAAAAGCACAAAAAGATTAGACTTAAACCTACAGGGCAAAACTAACAGAGAAAAATTTGACTCTCGATTGATTAGCTACATTAAGGCTAAGACGACCATTGGGTACATTTTCTTTCTTGGATAAACTGTGCCTATAAAATGTTTTGTCCTTTTTTTCTCTAGATATTGTTAGTCCGGTTATCCGAGCAGCCACCTTCTCTCCAGTGGCATTTTACTTTAGCTGGTGTATTTAATCTCCCCACAGCCAGTTATCCATGGAGGTGAGAATAGTACATATAGTATATACACAGTTTCCAGTGTCGGGGTAACACTGGCGAATTCGTTCACCAGACCTTAACCCAATCGCACAGCATTACAGCTCTTGAAAGAACTCCCCACATTCCCCCACCCTAAAAACCAAACAAATGAATGAAGCGTGATATAATCCAGGACAAGCATCACATCAAAGAAGAATGTCTGGTGGTGATGTCAGAGGGTCTCAAGAGTACAGATTTAAAGCTATTAACAAAAACATTTTTTGATTCCAATATTTTTGACCATTTGACAAATTCGGTTGGTTTAAACAAATGGTGTCTTTACAAAGTTGTTAAACAAAATCAGGGAATTACAGTTAAAATTCTGATCTATTGTCTCATATTAATCCTTTAATCTCCAATACAAATGTCTTCAGTGTATGGCAAAAAGTAAAGAAAGGGCATTACCATTCCAATACTTTCGGAGGGGAGAGTACAAATATTCACTATAACTAACTAACTTCATGGTCTCAGAGCTAACCCATTGTTCGATAAGACTCGAACACAATACAGCCTCGTACTGTGGTATCCCTTAAATAATCGAATATAATAATTAGCACTAATTAACACCAAGATTGATTAAACACAGCCACAAAATGCAACAGATCGTAGGCGGAGCTTCGTTTTGCTCGGTCCCGTTGATGAAGATGAACTGAAACCGGTTTACGTTGTGTCTCAGGGTGCTGCTAATACAGATGCACTTTTTTTATTTGATATTTTCATTTAATCATGTACCAAATTTGGAGAATGGTCAAACTTGAGAAAGCGATGTTAGCAGCACATGTGCGGATTACCTTTTCCTATCAAAGGTCACATGTTTTGCTAAAATATTTCTGGAGCAGGAGAAATTCAGAGCAAACAGGAGCAGGTTTTCATTAGTGAGAGGCGATCTGGTGTGAAAAAGCCTGCAGGACTGATCCTACTGTACGTGCTGTGAAAGCAAAATTCTGTCAGAAGCCTGTCAAAGAGATAAGACACGATCTGAAAAGGACTTTGATTTGTCCCTGGTTCATTGCCAGAGGGGATTAAATCGAAGATAATTTCACTTTGGATTCATTTTCAGATGAAAGGCTGGCAAGCCAGAAAATTATACACCACAGAGAAATCATGCATAGATTTCAAACACCATTTTATCAGGATGCAGGCCTTCGTGTTTGCCATGCAGCTCTCGTTACACACAATGAAATGCAAACAAATCCCACATACACCAAAATCTATTACAGTGTGTTGGTGATACGTTCATAAATACCCAGGATCCTGCACTGGGGCATTTAGCAGTCCCTGAGTTTTTTTCTGATTGTTTTGGTCAAAAATGCTTGCTTTTCCCTTTCTTTTCTTTCAAAATTTGCAATGTGAAAACATTTTCAGGTACAGCTTGCAGTCCTATAGTGGGCGTGGCTAAACTTCAATAGGTGCAATTAATAGACTTTTCAGACTCGCCTTTAGTGATTAAAAATGTATAAAACAGTCGCTTTTTGTTGGATGTTATTTTGTTTAATGTCATTTTTGACTTAAAGAATTATTTTTCAAAAGTCTTTCACTTGAAGTCTTCATATTGTTTCTGGACCCAACCCAAAGGCATTCACTTAGTTCACTTTACAGGTACCATGTGTTTTATTTCTTACTGGTATATATCAGACACTGCGGGATTGTTAAAGCCAAAACTGAAAGATTTGATCAAAATTTGTGATGCAACTTGCTGAGGGTTTTTTTTTCTTGCAGAAAACTAATCGAGTTGGAAATTGCCAGCACAGGATTCTCCTTTTAACTACTACAACCAGTGAAGACACACATTACTTTCTATGATAGCTGTACTCACATGAAACAAAGTGTGCTGAATGTGTGTTGAGACGATATCAAACTATGTACCTTGGTCCAGATCTGTAGAAAATCTGAAGAAAATTTGAAAAATGGCAAGCTCCTCTGGATATTACATATTGAATATTGATTTTGTATTAATTACTAATTTTTTGGGAGTGATTTATCTGAACAAAAACCGCATACGGTACAACTGACCAAACCTCTGCATATTTTTCTGCCATTTCAACGATTTCTGGAGTTTCCTCATCTTTTCCTCTACTTTACTGAGAATCAGCTGCCTCAAAAAGATGCAAGCCTTTCATAAGCGCTTCAATCCTTAAACGTCCATCGTTGTTTTTCCCCCCTGCAAAACTAGTTCAGTTTAACCTGAGCCTCTTAAATATCTTCCTAGGAATTTTACTAGATCTCACCTTTATAGTTTGTTGCACTGTTAATGAATGAATTTATTCTGCACTATTAGCTTCTAGTCATACTCACTGAGTAATAACATTTTTAACAATATTGTACTAATATTGCAAACTGTGAAAACGATTGCATTATACATATTGTTTACATTAAATATGTGTTTTTAGCAAACAATGATTTCATTGCTTATACTAAACTTAATTTAAACACAGAGTGAGTACGATCTTTTCTGCAAGGGAGGAAAAGATGAGGAAAATCCAGAATTCATTAAAATGGCAGGGAAAAAATGCAGAGGTTTGAGCAGTTTGGCAAAACTACTAGCCAGTTGTACTGTATGCGATTCTGATAAATCACCCACTCCAGGATTTTACAAAAAAAAATAATAGGAAACACAAAATCAATATTCAATATGTAATATTTCATAGGAGCCTGCAATTTTTCAAAATGACTGCAGATTTTCTACAGTTTTCAGCCAAGACTCATAGTTTGACAAACAAATCAGCACACTTTGTTTCATGTGAGTACAGCTATCATGAGGTATTGTTGTAAACCAGTTACAGTTGTTGTAAACCAGTTACATTGTGAAATCTCACAAAGATGTTGGGAACCACTGTATAACATTACATAACCGTATAACATTATATATATATATATAGCATTAAATTAAAGCAATTTAAACACATATGGTAGAATAGTGCAGTGTGTAGTAATGTGAGGAATGTGTCTGTTGCAAAACACCAGTGTCATGGGCTCAATTCCCAGCTCAGGTGTAAGTTCTATTTATGATTTTATTTAGGGTTTTAAAAATACACGCTTGAATCACATTGAATGTGTACTCTGATGTAAATACTGATGCAAATATGGTTAAATCCACAACTTTGTTTCATATCTGAATTGCTAGGTTTAACTTAACTTATTGTATTCTGTATATAAGGGTTTCTTCTTTTACATTTTAGTGTGTGTTGTATCTTGTAACTGACTAAGCTGCTGTTACAAGAATTTCACTCATATGATCAAGTCTGTCTATCTATCTATCTATCTATCCATCCATCCATCCATCCATCTACCTACCTACCTATCTATGTACAAAAACGAATTGCGTTAAATGTTACTCAGTTCATTTATATGGAACACATTTGAATTAAGCCAATTCAAAACAAGCGTTCTTTCCAGTGCAAAGATGAATATTGTGCATTTATTGCCAAGAGTCTTATTTAGCTATAACACATAACATTTAGACTCTTACTTTTCCAGGATGGTGTATTCACCCTCTGATTTGAAAAGCGCCCCAAGCCTGGCCTCCATCATGATGTACACTTTATTAGTGGTATTATCTAGAAGGAAAACAAGAAGAGAATAAATAGAAGGCAATGGATCGTTAGTTACCAAAGTCAAACACAGGCTAAATATAATCACAGTCCTAAAACTTGCATTAAAGTATTAGTGAGGAGTAAAGGAGAAAGAAATAACTGAGCAGAAATGCAATCTCAAACAAACATGGGCTAAATAGATGAGAGAAGACATTTCTAGAATTCCAATGATTTTTACTGAAAGAGACTCCAGAAAATGCTACAGCAACTAATCTCAGTAACTCTCAGTGGTAACTTGCGTGTCAGTACTTACAAATTTGTGACCCTGAAATCAGTCGCTTATTAGATCAAGCTAAAGTTTGTTTTGGAGAACATTTTGGTGTTAAAATTCCACTTGAAATTTGTCTTTAACATTTTTTGAAACCCTTTGCAATTCCATGGTGGAGACATCATCAACACCCGACATCATAATTATTTTTACACCTCAACCATAATACACAGGGGGCACGGTGGCTTGTTGGTTAGCACGCTTGCCTCACACCTCCAGGGCTGGGGGTTCGATTCCCGCCTCCGTCATGTGTAGGAGACATGTAGGTTGATTGGCATCTCTAAATTGTCCGTTGTGTGTGATTGCGTGAGTGAATGAGAGTGTGTGTGTGCCCTGCGATGGGTTGGCACTCTGTCCAGGGTGTATCCTGCCTTGATGACCGATGGCGCCTGAGATGGGCACAGGCTCCCCGTGACCCGAGAACAGATAGGATAAGCGGCAGACAATGAATGAATGAACCATAATACACAGCACAAAGCAGTCAGTGTTCCTTCTGAGTAATAATGTGTGTTAATACGGTCATAATACAGCACATAAAGTGAAAAGTCACTGGAATTATTGTCGGAAGTTTGAACATAACTGTCCTGTTCTGTGGATGGAAAGGATGATATTCTTCTCTATTTTGTAAATCAGATTAATCCTACGCAATTGCAGACGTCTAATGAACAGAATCCAAGTGATTGTTCCCAGTGTAGCATTGGTCTGGTTTCAGACTCACTTGATTCTGTCAAACCCGGTGCATTTGCGTTCATCTTACATCACAAACATGCATGGACACAACACAACACGGCTCAACTTTTGTTTTGTTTTTTTGTTTTAATTGTGGTACAATTACGCACAGTAAGGCATCTCATCTCTTCTGTGTCCCACAAAGTTCCCCTGCCACTACTTTACATGTGTTGTGGAAACGAATGGTCATTAACAGCTAACACACATGCACAGGTTATTTTACTTCCTGAACAAATGCAAACCCGAGCACGAGCTGCGTTCACATTCACGGGAATCACAGCACGGTTCCAGTACAACCAAACTCGCACTACCTCCAACAGGTAGTCTCAGGATCAGTATCACGGTGAGCTTATCAATCAGCAATACCAACTTTTCATGGAAACTGTTAGCATATCAGTCTCAGTAACTAGAGCTCTCTACAAACGTATAGATTATATTGTTGCCAGGACTTGGTAGGTGGAACCTCCACAATCACCAAACAGGAAGTTCTTGAATGAAGCAGTGTGAGTGGATAGGCTCCTGCACATCATGCAGAGATCTCTGGGAGCAAAACCACCACTATAGCCTACAGCACAGGTGCCATTCTATCACCTACAACCCATTTAGCCCTGAGCATCTCATCATCTAAGTTTCTTCTAACCTAGACTATATATATTCATGCAGCACATCATTGACTGCTGTGTCAAGCATTTGTACAGGGTGAAGTTTAGCTTTCACTAGCAGATTTACTCTCTCTCTAGTGGACTAATTTCATTTTATTTCACAGACACTTATACACATAAATACAACAGTGGGAGTAATAAATACGAATGAAGTGAACTGTTTTCTTGATGGTTTATTTTTTCAGATCAAATTAGCAACTGGAAGAACAACAGAACTCTAAATTTTATGTGGCTTAAAGGAAAGAGCTGGCTTATAGTAAGCACAGCTTTTTTGTTTAAAAGCACTTGATTTGGGGGATGCATGGAATAGTGCTGCTTATCTACCTTTCCATCATAGTGTGTGTTTGTGTGTTCCTATGTCTATATAGGACATATGACGAGACCAAAATGCTTTAAGAACTGCAAGTTCCTAATGGGTTTTATTCACTATCCCACCCAGCTGACACTACATTCCAACATAATCCCAACTCGGAGGAAGACGCCTGAAGACATTCGTAATATATAATCGTTTGAGAAATAGTCATACTGCTGAAGATCTATAGCAGGATGTGCTTCTGCCTGTGTCGCTACTCTATTAAGTGTAAAGGGGCGTCTACAAGAGTAGAATTTAGGATGCAACCACTCAGTGTAGAACGAACAGGTGCTGAGGAACGAAAGTTGGTTGTCACA
Organism: Hemibagrus guttatus; assembly: GCA_033459395.1. NCBI lineage: Eukaryota > Metazoa > Chordata > Actinopteri > Siluriformes > Bagridae > Hemibagrus > Hemibagrus guttatus. The sequence continues at coordinate 9,714,787 of JAUCMX010000023.1, forward strand.
TGAGACGTACGAGACGACCAGGTGTGACCAGGGTCTACTGCAGAAAACCTAAAATAGGAATTGCTGCAGCGTGTAAAGGCACAAGCACATGATCAGCTATGAATAAATGGTAGAACTGGAGGACATATAGGAAGGAGGGTGCGAGAGAGAGAGGGAGAGAGGGAGAGAGAGAGAGGGGGGGGGGATTAAGGAAAGGGAAAGGAAGTGCATCAATAAAAGATGGCACTGGGTGAAGGATGACTGCGCAGGTCTGACCTGACTGATAGCATTGATCAAAGTAGAGAGCAATGTTGTGGGTAACAAAATACTCTAGATTTAATTAAGCTTCCACTTCCATTCCTAGATTTCTATACGGTGTGATAATAGATGACGGCAATCTATTTTTAGTGATTTCACATCAAAAACTGACTTTCACAAAAGCGCTATCCCAAAGGTGGAAATGAATAAGTATCTGTACCGTCCTGTTTCTAAGCCCTTTCTAATAGATTGTGGAGGATAGAGGAAAAAAAATCTAAGTCATAAAAAACAAAACAAAAAAGAAAACAAATGAGTATTGTCAGGCATGGAGGACTCTAGGAGGAAGATGAAGCCCTGTGTGCATTAGTATTCTGAACATCGCTCTGATGCAGCACGGCTCGACTGTGTGGCTCGGGATAACAGTGCCTCCTGCTGACGGCCACGTGTTCCACCACTCGCCCTCGCAAAGTAGGTCAACCGTTTACTGTGGGAGCAAAGAAGCGATGACTAAAAAAGCAGAACAGGAACTATTTTTATATGTGAAGAAAGGGGTTTTTTTTGGGAAGTGACCTGATTTGAGATTCCTTTCGACCCAAATCTTTGCAAAGGAACGCTGAGGACTTCAGCTGAAGTTCTCACAGACGTCTGCTTTTTATAACATCGCAATCAGCGTCAGAGAGATTTGACTCGCTAAACTCATCTCGGTAGGTACAAAACGACAGCAGAACAGTGTCTATTGAGCACAAGCTGTTCGGCGATGGTGACTGATGTTGGTTTCAGACATCACTAATCTATTACTGTTATGGAATGATATTTAAACTGAGTGTTTCTCCCTCTCTCTCTCTCCATACAGGCTTCTCTATAGGTTTCTCTCAGTCCCAGTAAAGGCCACATGGCCAATTCAGGTGTTCTGGCATCCGACGTCCCAAAGTGCACTCTTTCTTGTGTCCAAAATGGCACCTTACACTTTACCATAGCACAGTGTCATTAATAAATAAATATAAGTAAAAAAAAAATCTAAATTTTTACCACAGATCTCTACCATATCACCAAGCAACAAGAAGAAAAATTGAAGTCAAATGGCCAGTGTTACGGCTACTTAAAAAGAACCAGCACTTCTGTGGGTCCATCCACAGTGCTGCCAGGTTAGCATCAAGCAGCTCACAAGAAGGTTTCTCACATCCTGTTTCTTTCCCCTTCATAGTTTTTCCCCCCGCACCCTGATTAAACACCCTTTATATGTTCTAGTTTGTATGCACCTTGTTGTCTCAGTCTCACTCATTGTTCTACCTCGTGTCTCTTATTCAGGGTTTTTATTCTAGTTTTCATTACTTTGTTGTCCGTTTGCACCGTTTAGCAATAAATTTGCACTTGCATCCACTGCTGCCGACTCCTTTGGCTTTTCTCTTGAGTGAATTTTATTTGTGCTTCGTTTGAAAAACTGCTTTAGCTGAAAGTTTTGATAGTAGGGGCATCAAGAAAATAGATGCTACAATCTAGCCATAGATGCTGCTGCACTATTGAGAGTCTCTTTATATATAGATATGAGCTGTAGTGGACTGTGGGATTTAAAAAGGAGCTTCAAATTATATCATGAATGAATGAATCATTGAATATCTTAAAAAGGGAGATATACACACACACCACTAGCTATGTAAATAAGCAGGAGACTAGAGCAGGTCACAATAACAGGTCACTTCTGTGTTAAACCTCACCACAATTTTCTCTAGTGGCTTCATCATTTGCTCAGCATTAATCCTCCTCTAGAAATTCTATAATCGTTTCCACACATAGCCCACAGTATGTAGTTATTTATATAGGTTTTTGGTCTGGGCATATCATCGGAGTATTATTTCACTGTGAATTATGGCTGACGCTGACAACAAACACTGACCTTTGACCTTGACATAGATGAACTCAGGGTTTACACACAGTGCCAGATTACTGGGCAGAGTCCATGGCGTGGTGGTCCAGGCAATCAGGCACACGCTCTCGTCCTCCAACAAAGGGAAGTTCACGATGACGGAGGGATCCTGAACATCCTGTTAAAAACAGAAAGAAAGAAAAAAAAGCTACAGTCAGTTTTGGTATGTCATTTGGAATACCATTCTGAAAACTAATGATTGTTCTAGAGGTACTAAAATGTCGAAAAACTTTTCAGAAATGAACTCCGCTCCAGTTGGAACAGATTTGTTCAGCTCTGTGCCCTCTTCCAATAAAACAGCTTATGACACATATGTCGCTTCAACAGTGGACTGTTTCCCCCCACGATATCTTGGATTGCAGTAAGAACTGAAAAATGTATATTATACAATATGTTATGTGAACCAATATACCTCTTTTGCTTTCGCAATTATCTTTCCTCCAAAACATATGCTAATAATATAGACAGTGAGGAAATAATTAGCAATATTGTTCTGTAATGGGGGCGGGCATTGGTGGCTCAGTGGTAGGTTTCTCGCCTATCATGTGGAAGGCCCGGGTTCGATTCCCAGCCAATGCCTCAACCCCAGCCACTGGATGCAGTGCCGGTCCCAAGCCCGGAAAAATGGGAGGGTTGCGTCAGGAAGGGCATCCGGCGTAAAACATTTGCCAAGTTGTTGTGCGGACCAGTTGGTGACCCCGAACAGGGAGCAGCCGAAAGCAACTTGTTCTGTAATAGGGGGCATGGTGGCTAGCATGTTTGCCTCACACCTCCAGGGTTGGGGGTTCGATTCCCGCCTCCACCATGTGTGTGTGGAGTTTGAATGTTCTCCCCCCGTGCCTCAGGGTTTTCCTCCGGGTACTCTGGTTTCCTCCCCGTGTCCAAAGACATGCATTGTAGGTTGATTGGCATCTCTAAATTGTCCGTAGTGTGGACTATTAACACAACTATTACAAAAGGTACAAACATTCACTGATGCTCAAAAAAGCAACATGACACATTAAAAGAGGGGTGTAAACTTTTAAACAGAATGATCATTGCAAATTCTTATTACCTAGTCTGCTGGAAAACAGGTAAATATCCCATGAAAAAAAAATAAAATAAAATAATAATAATAATAATTTGCATCAATCATCCTGTTTAAAAGTTTACACACCCCTGCATCTTAATGTATCATGTTGCCTTCAGGAGCATCAGTGAAAGTTTGCAGCTTTTGTAATAGTTGTGTACGAGTCCCTCAGTTGTCCTCAGTGTGAAAAGATGGATCTCAGAGTTATATAGCTGCTGATGGAAAGATGCAGAAGATGCTGGAAAAGCAAAGAATATACAGGAGCTGGAGGATGTTTCATAAACCATAAAAAACATAAAAACACTCGATCATCCAGGTCACACACACAGAATGAAGAATCAAGCGTATGTAAACATGTAAACTGGTTCATGGGTGTTGATTCAGTTATTGTTGTGTCTTCTGTGGTCAGGGCAGAAGTAAAACAACATTTTTTAATTTTTTTTTTTTTTTTTCCAAATCAACATTTTGCAGATTCTGCAAAGTGTATGTAAATTTATGACCACAACAATTTATGAGCATGGATATCACAATCATACAGCATGAGCTAACAATGTTGCTAATTATTTCCTCATTGTCTATATTATCAGAATTTTAAGGGTTTTTATCTTGAGGATTAGTTCTGGGGTGTGTAGAAGAAAGAAAATTGTAAATATATATTTTTTTTAAAAATGGATATATTTACGTTCTTACCGCAATCGTAGAAATTTGGAGGGAAACTCTGTTGAAACATTGTGTGCTAAGTATTTTAATGGAAAAAGTCACAGAGCTGAACAAATCTGTTCCAACTGGGATAGAGTTCATTTTTAAACTGGAAAAATATAAATAGAAAGGCTTGAAAAGAAACTAGTACAATAAAATGTGCCACAAAATGAGGAATACGGCCTGTTCTCACTGCTTTTCACACCTGAAACAGCCGATCCCATCTTTACCCCATATTCAACTCTACATGGCTCTTCTACGTGGCTCTTTACCCCATATTCAACTCTACGTGGCTCTTTACCCCATATTCAACTCTACGTGGCTCTTTACCCCATATTCAACTCTACGTGGCTCTTTACCCCATATTCAACTCTACGTGGCTCTTTACCCCATATTCAACTCTATGTGGCTCTTTACCCCATACCCCATATTCAACTCTATGTGGCTCTTTACCCCATATTCAACTCTACGTGGCTCTTTACCCCATATTCAACTCTACGTGGCTCTTTACCCCATATTCAACTCTACGTGGCTCTTTACCCCATATTCAACTCTACATGGCTTTTTCCCTTTTAACTCTTCTTTTTCTCTTTTAGATTGGGGTGCAGAGTTCTACACTTTTCAAACTCTAAAATCATGGGGTGTTTAGTGGATCCTGTAAATGAAGATTTCTCAAATAAAAAAAAAAAAAACATCACACCACTGAGCCAGAGTGAAACTGGTGATGGTTTGCTTCCAATTTCCAATCAAGTAGTATTCTTCTCCAGGCCATGAAAGCAGCAAAAGCATAAGCGTCCTGTCATTGTTTTAGATGCCGTCATCTGGCACTCCAAAAACAGCCATTAAGTCTCTCGGACAAAACGTTGAATATAATTGTCCAGAAATCAGACACGGGGCATAAACAGTAGATTTTTTTTCTTTTGCAAGATTTTAGAAATCACTAAAAATTCTAATTGTCTCACTAATTTTGGAAAACAGCCAGGAAATTTTGGGGTTTCATATAAACTGATTTTTTTTATGTCAGTAATAAAATGTAACATAATTTATTCACATAATAATAACAACAAAAGATAAAATGAATAATTTTATTTCTTTTTTTTTTTAAATAAGACGTATAAATCCTAGTTAGCTGAACAGATTTTCCTCGAGTGATGAAAGGAAGTCATTTGATTTGTTTTACCTCAGCTGATGAGACAAACTGAGGTCATATTTTTATGTCCTACACATTAAATGCAATAGAAATAAACATTTGTTGCTTGTAGTTGCTTTTAATTAATGTCTTGTAGTAGAACCAGATCTTCAAATGCACTCATAAACAGAAGATAGGATATGATTCAAGAGGATCTTTAATGTAACCCTCTGTGTTTGACTGGTACCTTGTAGTTCTGGTGTGATTCGAAGTTGGACAGCGGCGTGTTACAGGCTGTGGAGAATGGCATGACCTTCACTCCTCTGTACACCAGACCTTTATCATAGAGCTGCTTAAAAACCCACCTGAAAAAAGACAGAGCAATAAATAAATTCAATTCAATACGATTTATTTGTATAGCAATTTTAACAATGGACATTGTCTCAAAGCAGTTTAAATTTAAGTTACTATTTATCCCTAATGTCTAGGTGATGGTGGCAAGGGAAAAACTCCCTGAGATGATATGAGGAAGAAACCTTGAGAGGAAACAAGTACAGAAGGGAACCTCATCCTCATTTGGGTGACACTGGACAGTAAATAATGTAACTGCTGATAATGTCTTTTCTACAACAGCAACCAGCAACAGCATGTATATTCTACAGATGTTGGTCCATATGAAAAGTTTGCTATATAGATATAAAGATGTACTTTGTGGTAGAAATGAATCTATGAGAATCTATAGGAAACAGTATCTGGGCCCTAAACCGAAAACTGAACGTAAACCAAGAGAGCAGTACATGATTAAAAAAAAAGCTTTTATTATATGTTGAATGGAAAGGTTTTGGGCCATATGACATATTTTGTTGCTTTTTGAAGTGACATGCAAATGTTATTGCGTCCTTTGTACTTGATTTAACAAGCTTTATTAAATAAATAAATAAATTCTTTCTAATTGCATGGCATGTGCAAAAGTTTGGATATCCTATAAAGACAGTACTTAGCAATACATCATTGAGCAGATATCACAGACTGCAAGAGCTTTTTGTAACCAGCTTCAACTTCCTATCTGTTTCTGTTTATGAATTTTCAGCCGCTCTTACTTGGAGAAAGCTTCTAGTTCTTAAATATTCACGTTTAAGATCTAACTACATGCATATTGTCAGTGATATTTAAAGTCAGGGGATGATGAGAGCCTTTCTAAAAATGCAAATTCTGCTTGCATACATTTAATCCAAAAGCATTAACTAAACAAATTTTATTTTTATAAAATTATTAATTTTTTATTAATAATTAAATTGCACTACAAATACACACAATTGCACACATCTACACTTTATTCCCAACAGTCATACTGTTCTGCCACTGATCCATATCCATTTTCTATATATTTTTGTCCTATGCTTGGACAGGTAATACCATTTCTATTTCTATTGTAGGTATTTTTATTTGACTTTTATGACAGTGGAAACACATTACACTACATGTCCTGTGTTGTATGGTTGTGTGGTTGTGTATGCATCAAATACAATTCGAAATGAAATACGAGTTGAAGTAGTTTTGGCCGTCAGTTATCTTCTGGATGAATTTACTCTTGTGTAGCATGTGGATGGAGTGCTGAGGAGACCTGAGCAGGCATAATATTATGATATGATCAGCCATAACATTATGAGCACTGACAGGTGAAGTGAATAAGACTGATTATCTCCTCATCATGGCACCTGTTAGTGGGTGGGATATATTAGGCAGCAAGTGAACATTTTGTCCTCAAAGTTGATGTGTTAGAAGCAGGAAAAATGGGCAAGCGTAAGGATTTGAGCGAGTTTGATGAAGGGCCAAATTGTGATGGCTAGACCAAGGCTCACTGATGCATGTGAGGAGCGAAGGCTGGCCCGTGTGATCCGATCCAACAGACGAGCTACTGTTGCTCAGATTGCTAAAGAAGTTAATTCTGGTTCTGATAGAAAGATGTCAGAATACACAGTGCATGACGGGTCAGGGCTGTTTTGTCAGCAAAAGGGGAACTAACACAATACTAGGCCTGATCGGTGTACAGTGGGGCAAAAAAGTATTTAGTCAGCCACCAATTGTGCAAGTTCTCCCACTTAAAAAGATGAGAGAGGCCTGTAATTTTCATCAGAGGTACACTTCAACTATGAGAGACAGAATGAGACAGAATGAGAAAAAAAAATCCAGAAAATCACATTGTCTGATTTTTAAAGAATTTATTTGCAAATTATGGTGGAAAATAAGTATTTGGTCACCTACAAAAAAGCAAGATTTCTGGCTCTCACAGACCTGTAACTTCTTCTTTAAGAGGCTCCTCTGTCCTCCACTCGTTACCTGTATTAATGGCACCTGTTTGAACTCGTTATCAGTATAAAAGACACCTGTCCACAACCTCAAACAGTCAGACTCCAAACTCCACTATGGCCAAGACCAAAGAGCTGTCAAAGGACACCAGAAACAAAATTGTAGACCTGCACCAGGCTGGGAAGACTGAATCTGCAATAGGTAAGCAGCTTGGTGTGAAGAAATCAACTGTGGGAGCAATTATTAGAAAATGGAAGACATACAAGACCACTGATAATCTCCCTCGATCTGGGGCTCCACGCAAGATCTCACCCCGTGGGGTCAAAATGATCACAAGAACGGTGAGCAAAAATCCCAGAACCACACGGGGGGACCTAGTGAATGACCTGCAGAGAGCTGGGACCAAAGTAACAAAGGCTACCATCAGTAACACACTACGCTGCCAGAGACTCAAATCCTGCAGTGCCAGACGTGTCCCCCTGCTTAAGCCAGTACATGTCCGGGCCTGTCTGAAGTTTGCTAGAGAGCATTTGGATGATCCAGAAGAGGATTGGGAGAATGTCATATGGTCAGATGAAACCAAAATAGAACTTTTTGGTAAAAACTCAACTTGTCGTGTTTGGAGGAGAAAGAATGCTGAGTTGCATCCAAAGAACACCATACCTACTGTGAAGCATGGGGGTGGAAACATCATGCTTTGGGGCTGTTTTTCTGCAAAGGGACCAGGACGACTGATCCGTGTAAAGGAAAGAATGAATGGGGCCATGTATCGTGAGATTTTGAGTAAAAACCTCCTTCCATCAGCAAGGGCATTGAAGATGAAACGTGGCTGGGTCTTTCAGCATGACAATGATCCCAAACACACCGCCCGGGCAACGGAGGAGTGGCTTCGTAAGAAGCATTTCAAGGTCCTGGAGTGGCCTAGCCAGTCTCCAGATCTCAACCCCATAGAAAATCTTTGGAGGGAGTTGAAAATCCGTGTTGCCCAGCGACAGCCCCAAAACATCACTGCTCTAGAGGAGATCTGTATGGAGGAATGGGCCGAACTACCAGCAACAGTGTGTAAAAACCTTGTGATGACTTACAGAAAACGTTTGACCTCTGTCATTGCCAACAAAGGGTATATAACAAAGTATTGAGATGAACTTTTGTTATTGACCAAATACTTATTTTCCACTATAACTTGCAAATAAATTCTTAAAAATCAGAATGTGATTTTCTGGATTTTTTTTCTCATTCTGTCTCTCATAGTTGAAGTGTACCTATGATGAAAATTACAGGCCTCTCTCATCTTTTTAAGTGGGAGAACTTGCACAATTGGTGGCTGACTAAATACTTTTTTGCCCCACTGTATATAATCCAGAGGCTCAAAGCACATGAAATGAAGTGTAAACAGGGTTTATGTACAGAAAGCATACATTACACAAGATCTTAAAACTCTCGGGTCTTAAAAGATCTTGAAGGCTTACCATACAGTCTCCATGAACCACGGGTAGAGGGTCTTGTAATCGTTCTTAAAGTCGATCCAACGGCCCATTCTCTTCACTGAAACCTAAATCACACAAAAGATCAGCGTGTATTTCAGCCATTGTAAACCGGCTCAGTGTAGAGAGCAACAGCACGTGCAGTCAATGAAAGAGTGCTACACTTTAGCATTTATTATGATTGTTATTAATCAGAATTTGTTGGTCTGTAGCTTTGAAAGTGTGGCTAAGAATATAAGCACCATAAAATCAAAACGAAACCCATAACCACCTCCACTGTCTCCAACCCTGATTTCCACACCTCGCACAACAAACACAAAGAGGCCACCTGTGTAATGAACCGGAGCTTATTATTTATTACATCATCCAGGGAAAAAATAAATGCCGTCTCTAGGGCTCTTTAATGAGGCCAGTCAAGCGATTTCATCCTCACTTCCTGCATTTTACGTTTGAGAGAAATAACAAGCTGTTAAGTGGATCCTAGAGTAATCACCTCAGCAAAAGTTCCATTACTGCTAGAAGAATTACTGCTATAAAATCCTTTTATAAGGCTGATTAGGAAAGAAATTTCCCAAAGTATCCCTGAACATTAGAAATTACACCCAGCAATGTACTAAAAATGGCCACTCACCCACAATTGTTAATTCTGGACGTGTGTGATGAATGAGAGCTATTTTACAGCTATTACGTTAACCTAGTACGGGGAAACGCGGAGGCGCATCCAAATTGCAATTCATGCATATTATTTAAATTTAATTTTATTTGTATAGTACTTCTAACAATGGACAGCTTTACAGAAATATATAAAGGAAGGATAGAAATTTTTCATTTATCCCTAAAGAGCAAGCCAGAGATCCCTGAGAGAGGAGACCTTAAGGCAGAAAAGTAAAAAGGAACCAGACTCGAAAGGGAACACATGCACCTCTGAGGGACACCGAATAGTTAGAGATACTGGAATTTTTTAGGTAGAATCAAACTGTAGAGATGTGCTTGGGCCATTGGAAGTATTTTTGATATAATGACATAAAAACATGACTATTTATTATTCTACAGATTAAGTTTTGTAGATTAAAACTGGACATTCAGAGACTTAACTTTCATTTCATCTTGCTTTTTGCATCTATTGTGCTGTGACTTAAAGACTGCAATTCAAAAAACAAAACCAGTTTCTGTTTTTAGCTAGCCTTGTACTACCGTGAAACCAACCTTTCATATTTTGTGATAGCTAGACTTACCGGATCTTTCGTATTTTGGAGAAAACCAAACAGTAGCTGTGTTATTGCCAGGGAAGAGTACTGGGGCTGGCCATTTATTTTGTGGGATAACTGTGTTTCCTGTTTTTTATTTTATTTTGTGGGATAACTGTGTTTCCTGTTTTTTATTTTATTTTGTGGGATAACTGTGTTTCCTGTTTTTTATTTTATTTTGTGGGATAACTGTGTTTCCTGTTTTTTATTTTATTTTGTGGGATAACTGTGTTTCCTGTTTTTTATTTTATTTTGTGGGATAACTGTGTTTCCTGTTTTTTATTTTATTTTGTGGGATAACTGTGTTTCCTGTTTTTTATTTTATTTTGTTGGATAACTGTGTTTCCTGTTTTTTATTTTATTTTGTTGGATAACTGTGTTGTTTCCTGTTTTTATATTTTGTGGGATAACTGTGTTTCCTGTTTTTTATTTTATTTTGTTGGATAACTGTGTTGTTTCCTGTTTTTTATTTTGTGGGATAACTGTGTTTCCTGTTTTTTTATTTTGTGGGATAACGTGTGTTTCCTGTTTTTTTATTTTGTGGGGAAACTGTGTTGTTTCCTGTTATTTTTATTTTGTAGGATAACTGTTTCCTGTTTGTTTTTTTATTTTGTGGGATAACGGTGTTTCCTGTTTTTTTATTTTGTGGGCTAACTGTGTTGTTTCCTGTTTTTTTATTTTGTGGGATAACTGTGTTGTTTCCTGTTTTTTTATTTTGTGGGATAACTGTGTTGTTTCCTGTTTTTTTATTTTGTGGGATAACTGTGTTGTTTCCTGTTTTTTTATTTTATTTTGTGGGATAACTTTTTGTTTCCTGTTTTTTATATTTTGTGGGATAACTGTTTTTTCCTGTTTTTTTATTTTGTGGGATAACTGTGTTTCCTGTTTTTTTATTTTGTGGGATAACTGTGTTGTTTCCTGTTTTTTTATTTTGTGGGATAACTGTGTTGTTTCCTGTTTTTTTTATTTTGTGGGATAACTGTGTTGTTTCCTGTTTTTTTATTTTGTGGGATAACTGTGTTGTTTCCTGTTTTTTTATTTTGTGGGATAACTGTGTTTCCTGTTTTTTTTTATTTTGTGGGATAACTGTGTTGTTTCCTGTTTTTTTATTTTGTGGGATAACTGTTTCCTGTTTTTTTATTTTGTGGGATAACTGTGTTTCCTGTTTTTTTATTTTGTGGGATAACTGTTTTCCTGTTTTTTTATTTTGTGGGATAACTGTTGTTTCCTGTTTTTTTTATTTTATAGGATAACTGTGTTGTTTCCTGTTTTTTTATTTTGTGGAATAACTGTGTTGTTTCCTGTTTTTTTATTTTGTGGAATAACTGTGTTTCCGTTTTTTTATTTTGTGGGATAACTGTGTTTCCGTTTTTTTTATTTTGTGGGATAACTGTTTCCTGTTTTTTTATTTTGTGGGATAACTGTTGTTTCCTGTTTTTTTTATTTTGTGGGATAACTGTGTTGTTTCCTGTTTTTTTATTTTGTGGGATAACTGTGTTGTTTCCTGTTTTTTTTATTTTATAGGATAACTGTGTTGTTTCCTGTTTTTTTATTTTGTGGAATAACTGTGTTGTTTCCTGTTTTTTTATTTTGTGGGATAACGGTGTTTCCTGTTTTTTTTTATTTTGTGGGGAAACTGTGTTGTTTCCTGTTTTTTTATTTTGTGGGATAACTGTGTTTCCTGTTTTTTTATTTTGTGGGATAACTGTGTTGTTTCCTGTTTTTTTATTTTGTGGGATAACTGTGTTGTTTCCTGTTTTTTTATTTTGTGGGATAACTGTTTCCTGTTTTTTTTATTTTATTTTGTGGGATAACTGTTGTTTCCTGTTTTTATATTTTGTGGGATAACAGTTTCCTGTTTTTTTATTTAGTGGTATAACTGTGTTTCCTGTTTTTTTATTTTGTGGGATAACTGTTGTTTCCTGTTTCTTTTTATTTTGTGGGATAACTGTGTTGTTTCCTGTTTTTTTATTTTGTGGGATAACTGTGTTGTTTCCTGTTTTTTTATTTTATAGGATAACTGTGTTGTTTCCTGTTTTTTTATTTTGTGGAATAACTGTGTTGTTTCCTGTTTTTTTTTATTTTGTGGGATAACGGTGTTTCCGTTTTTTTTATTTTGTGGGATAACGGTGTTTCCTGTTTTTTTATTTTGTGGGATAACTGTTGTTTCCTGTTTCTTTTTATTTTGTGGGATAACTGTGTTGTTTCCTGTTTTTTTATTTTGTGGGATAACTGTGTTGTTTCCTGTTTTTTTATTTTATAGGATAACTGTGTTGTTTCCTGTTTTTTTATTTTGTGGAATAACTGTGTTGTTTCCTGTTTTTTTTTTATTTTGTGGGATAACGGTGTTTCCGTTTTTTTTATTTTGTGGGATAACGGTGTTTCCTGTTTTTTTATTTTGTGGGGAAACTGTGTTGTTTCCTGTTTTTTTATTTTGTGGGGAAACTGTGTTGTTTCCTGTTTTTTTATTTTGTAGGATAACTGTGTTTCCTGTTTTTTTATTTTGTGGATAACTGTTGTGTCCTGAGTTTTTTTTGTGGGATAACTGTTGTTTCCTGTTTTTAATTTGGTGGGAGATTTTTAATTCTGAGATCTAATAACTGACCATAACTAACTAACCAGCCACCTAACCACCACTACCTACACATAAGCAACAAACATTAACTAACTAACATTAACTAACTTCCTAACTGTTCGACTAACCAACTAACAAACCAACCACCACTAACTATCCACCTAACCAACTAGCTAACTAAACGGCACTAATTAACTAACGCTAACACTGTTGCTTGGTATTGTACAATTATAAGCAGGATGATTTTCCAAAACCATGAGAGTCAACCATAGAACTATTTAGTTGAGAAATGACCGAATTATTCCAGTCCTGCTCTCAGCATTTATAGATATATCCCCATTAATGTGCACATTAAAGCAGCACTCTGTGTTTTTGGTTGAAGTTTGAGTCATGCCATCTAACTGTATTCAAGTGTACATCTCTAATACACTGAGCAACTCAATGAAAATCATGTACCCGCATCTCTCTCACACACACACACACACACACTCTCTCTCATACACACACACATAAAAACACACACTCTCTCTTTCTCACTCATTCACACTCTCTCATACACACACACAAACACTTTCTCAATTTCAGAAAGCACTTTCTCCCTCTCTCTCATACACACACACACTCTCATACACTCACTCACTCTCTCATACACACACACTCACTCTCTCTCACACACACACTCTCTCTCAAACACACACTCTCTCTCATACACACACACAGTCTCTCTCTCATACACACACAAACACTCTCTCCCTCATATGCGCACACACACACACTCTCTCTCTCATACACACACTCTCTCATTCATACACACACTCTCTCTATCTCTCTCTCTCTCACACACACACACTCTCTCTCACACACACACACTCTCTCTCTCTCATACACCCACACACACACTCTCTCTCTCTCATACACACTCTCCCTCTCATATACACACACACACACACACTCTCCCTCTCATACATACACACACACACACACACACACACACTCTCCCTCTCCTATACACACACACACACTCTCCCTCTCATACATACACACACACACACTCTCCCTCTCATACACACACACACACACACACACACACACACTCTCCCTCTCCTATACACACACACACACTCTCCCTCTCATACATACACACACACACACTCTCCCTCTCATACACACACACACACACACACACACACACACACACTCTCCCTCTCATATACACACACACACACTCTCTCCCTCTCATATACACACACACACTCTCTCTCTCTTACCTCCCAATCATTGGCATATCTCATCACGATACTCCTGCACTGCTTGTTGTACTCTGCTATCCCCATCTTAGCAACATCCTCCGGACCTTTAATCCCCAGTGTTTTATCAATCTCATATTCCTAAAACAAAACAAAAAAAGAGGAAAAGTTATAAAACTAAAAAAGCTTCAAATGAGTAAACAAGCATGCCGTCCAGACATAATCGAACAGAGTCTTTAATTAATGATGCCAAGATGACAAACAACACGACATCAGTCAGCAGGCTGCAGTAAAGCTAATTACAAATGAGTTAAGTAAGGAATACAACACGACGAGGCGTGCTGCTACAATAATCAAAAAATAATCAGCCGCAGTGTGCTGGGAAGTGGAGATCGGTTCTCGCCTGAAGTCATACTTTATTGTAACAGCAGGTCATGAATATTTGAAATTTCCCTTATATTATGCCAGTTTATCAAAGCTGACCATTTTTCATTTCCTAAAAAATAACACATGCACTTTTTATCCATGCGTTTCATTTGTAGTCACTTACCGTCCATTTTATTAGGAACACTAGGTACACGTGCACATTCGTGCAGTTATCCGAGAGGCCAATCAAGCGGCAGCAGCGGAAATCATAAAAGCATGCAGATGCATATCAAGAGCTGAGCATCAAAGAATGGGTGAAGGAAATCTCTGAGGAAATCACTTAATGTCTCTTGCATCTCTGAGACATTAAGTGTAGCATGGCTGTTGGTAGCAGAAGAGCTAGTTTTTAGTATTTCATAAATCTGTGCAATTCATACACAACAGTATCACAGAGTAGTGAGAAAAAAGAAAAAAAAGAAAGAAGGAAAAAAACATTGAGTGGGCATCGGTTCTGTGAGTACAGAACATGAAGGATCATAGTGGATCAAATTGATTTAAACACACTAGCAATGCCCAGCATGGCTAATTTACATAATATTATTATTATATTATAGTAGAGATTTTAGCCCCGCCCTTTTGATATAATGTAGGTGGGGCTAATCTTAGGTAAAGCCTGTGTGACACTATCCTCAACTCTCCAAGTTGGAGTGACCTCCAGAGCAAGCATTGCCTTCTGTGATTATTTATACCTGGCTGGTTGGTATTTTAGTAAAGTGATGTTAAAGCTGACAGCCTTAGCCATAGAGAATCACTCATTAGAATATTAGGCCACGCCCCTTAGGATCTAGTCTGTGGCTATATGTATACAACTTGTAAGAATTGCTCTTAGGAATAGTCTTAAGTATTGTCCCAGGTGTAAAAAAAAATTTTGTATAAAGCAGGATTAATTAAAGAGTAGGAGCTTTCAGCAAAGACTAAAGGTGTTGCCCAAATCGCATACTTATGCACTACGCTACTCCTTTTTGTAGTATAAATATTGCTGAGTAATGTGTTCACAGTGAGAATTCCAACAAGAACAAAGATGCCAACAAGAACTGATGCACTTATTTAACCAAAAAAAAATGATGTGTGGAATATTGGAGCTCTCAATGCTCTGCTATGATATGCTATGCTTACATAGTAGAAAAGGGGCGGAGCTACCAGGCACTGATGCTGGATGAGTAAAAAGTTCCAAGATGGTCAACAAATCTCCGGTGAGTTAGTGTTTGGAGTTAGCCTGCTTTGTGTGATTTAGTTTTCAACATTTCAAGAATCACCATATTCTGCTGGCGTTACGTTACGTGCATTTAACATCATTTGCCAGTGACTGGAAAACAGCTTATGCTTCCGGCTAATGAAAAACTGTCAGTAGATGGAGCACATATTGCATAATGTATAGTACGTCATTTTGGACACAGTTAAAGACTCTTAAATGCCGACTAAGGTGGCAGAACCACAAGTTGTCTTTAAAATTTTGCTCAAATTATGTTATATTGAATCATTTTTTAATCGATGTATTTGTTAAGTCATTAACGCATATTTACATTGTGTTATATAAAATGCAGAACCCTTGTCATGCATAGCTTGGAGCAGAAAATAGAAGAGGCAGAGAGCAAGCTATTAATCCTAGGTTTATGGTCTCCACCCTTTAGACTCACTAAACCTGTTCTGGCTTCCAGATGAACAGAGCTGACACTTCAGATGCTATGTTTATCCATACTCTAGGCATAACATCACAGGAGACCTCATCTAGTCCAAACGCTAGTTAGTAACCTGACAGAGTTGTGCAATTCTAGTGATATAACCCAAATAATCACACACACTCGCCTCTTAAGCCTTTGGCTTGTTAAATACCGTTTTATGACAGTTTTAAACAGGCAAATATGTTCAAATTTACATTGTGTTCGTCACATACACAACCACACAGGGTACAGCATGTAGAGTAATGCGTTTAGTGAAAGGTTTATGTTTACGGCAGAAATTGTAATATGATTTATGGTAGCCTGCGACTGCACAAGTGAACGTACAATCAAACAAACGCTATTCTAAGGATCTTGAGATTTTTTTTTTTTTAAATTACAGCAGATATTGTGCAGATTTGGGCAAGATGTTCACAACACAGATTCAGCCAAGGCCCTCTTCGATTCATGAGCACAAACATGAGTACAGCTATCATATAAAGTAATTACATATTTGTCTTCATTGGTAGGAGTTTAAAAGAAGTATCATTTGCTTGCAATTATTACAGCAAGATCCTGGAAGGACTTTTAAACCAAAGCACCAGTGAATTCTCAAATTTTAATTGTTTTAAAAGATTGATAGATTTCCTATAAAAGCTGTAAAATAGTTTGGGTTTATATTAACCCAATTATGGGGCGGTGGTAGCTCAAGTGGTTAAAGCTCTGGGTTGTTGGCCTGGAAGATCAGGGGTTCAAGCCCCAGCACCACCAAGCTGCCATCGTTGGGCCCTTGAGCAAGGCCCCCAACCCACCCTACTCCAGGGGCACTGTATCATGGCTGACCCTGCAATCTGACCCCAACCCCCAAGGATGGGATATGTGAGGAAAGAATTTCACTGTGCAGTAATGTATATGTGACAAAGGCAACTTAACGCACACGTTCTTCTGCATTCTTGTTTCTATTCTATTTATTTAAAAAATTTGACGAGGTTGGTTTTTTTTTTTTTTTTGGTAATTTTCACTCAGTAGCTAGCTCTTGCTGAGCTCAGGATAGCTATCAATCAGAGAGGATGAAGTCTAGATGTGATTCCTGACATGTGAAACCATTGCATCTTTTTTTAAACTACCGCTCCTGCTATATCACAGAACTGAATAAAACTCGTAGAAGAATGCTTTCTGCCCTCTTTCACATACATGACACTGGTGATCGGCTAGTGTCACTGTCATAATAAATCAGATAAAATGAATGAAAGCCTCCCTCCATTGCACAAGTAGCTAACAGCCAACTTCTGCCTCACAGCACAACGCATGATTACTGTCGCGTTGATTGTGAGAGCACAAAAAGTTTTGAAGCTTAAAGAGAAGCCCTGTCTGTCAGGATATTTTATTGATTTTAAGGCTGGTCAGAAAGGGACAGTGAAAAACTACAGGGTGTACACAAGAGAAGGCAGGTTAATGTGGTGTAATTGAGCTAACAACACTCCATATATGTATGTATATTATGTAGAGGCGAGGGCGTGGTCAAGCACTGATTTGTGAATGGAGGGCGGAGCCTGGAAATTGAAAGGTATGGATCTAGGCCAGTGCAGGATTGCTCCAACTTGTGGGTTGTGTTTCACTGAGCAGCAGAAAGGATAAAGTTGGGAGAGACAAGCGAGGCACGTCTGAGAGAGAGAGAGAGGGAGAGGAAGAGAGAGAAAGAGAAAGGAAGAGAAAGAGAGAGAAGGAGAAGGAGAGAGAGAGAGAGAGCGAGAGAGAAAGGAAGAGAGAGAGAGCGAGAGCGAGAGAGAGAGAGGAAGAGAGAGAGAGAGAGAGAGAGAGAGAGAGAGAGAAGAGAGAGAGAGAGAGAGAGAGAAGTGGTGTGTGTGTGTGTTACAGTAAAAGTGCTGAAAAATGATCACAGTAGTAACAGCCAGTATAGAGGTTTTTTGAATTGTCTCCAGCCTGCCTCCAGTCTCCTAATTTCCCTCCAAACCCAGGAGAAGTGTCACAGTTCTATAGTTTGCAAATTGCTGGCATATTTTTAAGAAAATCAGGACATGCTGTTATTTGAAAATAACGGACTTCAGGGTAACCACAGTAACACATTTCCCAACACCTACATCCAGCAGCATCACAACACTCACTGATTTTTTTTCTCATAACAGTCTGATTTTAAATCTAAATCATCACAGTAGCGCAACGCTCGATGGCTGAGAAATGCAAAACAAAAGAACAAGTCCAAAAACAAGATAACAAATCAGAAAACATGACGACAACTCAGACAAAACGGGAAAAGGTCGGTCAGGTTTGCGAATGGAATTCTTACCGCTGATTGGACGAGACATCCAAGATACTCAAGATATACAGGAAGTAGGAAACTGTGCATCTAACTTTATTTCTTGTACATGTGTGGAGTTCTGCATTCACTTTAAACCATTTTTTTCCCCAACAGTGCAACTTTAAATCTAAGGAAATTTCCATTGGCAAGCAAGGAGAAAATTAAATTCATTTAACGCTACTTGAGGAAGAACATTCATATGCCATGATTTTGGATATGCTGATAGTGTATCATGGCATAAAGATTATTTTGCGATGTCTAAAAACACACCTACAGAATGCAGGTATGTTTCGAAGATAAAACTATTCCAGATTCAACAGTGTAAGGACTGCTATAAGAACAGAGCGCCGTTCACACACACGGACTGAGTATCTACTGCTGCAGCCTGCTGGACTTCCTGTATATCTTGAGTGACAGATGTCTCTTCCGATCAGTGGTTCCGGGGTTGCCTGAATTGTCATTGTGTTTTCTGATTTTGTTTTGCACTTCTCAGCCACTGTAGCAACTTCAAACAGCATGCTGTCTGAGATGAAGACCCTGGA
The DNA here is from genome assembly GCA_033459395.1 of Hemibagrus guttatus. Classification (NCBI taxonomy): domain Eukaryota; kingdom Metazoa; phylum Chordata; class Actinopteri; order Siluriformes; family Bagridae; genus Hemibagrus; species Hemibagrus guttatus. Next base: position 9,733,654 of record JAUCMX010000023.1, read on the forward strand.
CACCATTAGGTATCCAAAACACAGTGGAGTTTAATTTCTTACCACAGGCAAGCCATGGCAATCCCAGCCAAACCTCCTGTCTACGTGGAAACCGCTCTGGTGAGCGAACCTGGTGACGATGTCCTTTATAGTGCCGGCGAGAATGTGGCCGTAATGTGGGAGACCAGTTGCAAAGGGCGGTCCATCGTAGAATGCGTACCTGTGAGCAGAAACACACACAACGCAACCGCCGTCAGTCACAATCCAACAAAAAACAGAGAGCAATATGAGCAAAAGATGAAGACACAGCTGAGCCGAGATTCACATATAAGACTATTAAAGCAAATCAGCAAGATACGATTTCCTCTCACTTGGGCCTGTTTTTGGATTGTTTCAGACACTCCTGGAAGCAGTCCTTCTCTGTCCAGAACTGGAGAATGCGTTCCTCCTCTGAGGGAAAGTGGATCGACTCAGGCACGGGTTCCACCATGATGCCTACAACACAGCAGCAAAGAGTGTGTGTGAAAAGACTTAAATGTTTCAGCTAATTTCTTTTTTTTTTGCACTGAAATCTGCACAGAATTACACATATGCACTTTATTCATAACAGTCATTATACATTCATATCATCGTACTCGTTGCTGCATTTCTTTTCAAATCTGTCAACTGGTCAAGGTGCTTTATTATTATTATCATCCATTACTCTATTTTGCAGAGCCAATTTCACTGTACATTATTTTTTCTCATCTTATTCTATTTCACTATATTGTAATACTTTAAAATCCCACCACTCCCTCTTTGAATCTACTTTATTTGATTCTTTTAAAATATGAAATAAAAAAAAAAATCATCTTAACATCATTCTTGTTCCTGTGACGAAAAAAGCAGGATTTTGTCCGTTGGCTTTCGGATTAGTGCAGAAAATACATTTATGTTTACATTTTGTTTTGCTTATCAAAATAATCTTCTCGAATAACTTTGAGGAAGTGTAATGCCTAAATACAATCATCAGAATTAAAATGCAAAAACTTTACGCTATAAACGAACTACAGAACAGTCTCATGACTTCATCACATCAACAAAAGTTGAAATATTTTGTAAGTATAAACACAACAACTTAGCTTTCCTGATTTATCTACTCGTTATCAACCAACTTTTTCATGGCATGTAAAAGCTTTAAAAAAAATCACAAGTGGGTTATTACTGACGTGTTTTATGCTGTAGAATAAAACATGGAAATATACTAAGCTTGAGTTAACCACTAGCACGTTTGCCTCACACCTCCAGGGTTGGGGGTTCGATTCCCGCCTCCGCCATGTGTGTGTGGAGTTTGCATGTTCTCCCCGTGCCTCGGGGGTTTCCTCCGGGTACTCCGGTTTCCTCCCCCAGTCCAAAGACATGCATGGTAGGTTGATTGGCATCTCTAAATTGTCCGTAGTGTGTGATTGCGTGAGTGAATGAGAGTGTGTGTGTGCCCTGCGATGGGTTGGCACTCCGTCCAGGGTGTATCCTGCCTTGATGCCCTATGACGCCTGAGATAGGCACAGGCTCCCCGTGACCCGAGTGTAGTTCGGATAAGCGGCAGACAATGAATGAGTTAACCACAGATCTAATTTCAGATATTTAAATACAAAGCCATTGACTCGAGACAATGTTTTTACTGAAAGACATTCAGTAAAGCGAAAGTGTAATCTTTACTGAGGCTGAGAGCTTCCTGAACTACCAGTTTGTTTGGATCTCAGTGGGACTTCACACATCACTGAGGGTTCACGCCTGCTTAATTTACATCATTTTAATGACATTCTAATTACTTTATTAGCTTTATTATTTTATGCTTATTGAAAATAGCGTCTTACATCGAATTCTCTACTTTTTTTTTTTGCATCTTTATCAGTCATAGGTTCTTTTCACATGCTGTTCATAAGTCTCCATACAAATGAAACATGACAACATGAAAGACATGTTGCATGTACAAATAATACAGCAATGATACTATGTATGTGTAATACAATACTATGACCTGAGCTACACCTTACAGTTTTATCTCCAATTCAATTCCATTTTTATTTATAAAACAAGAATCATCGTCACAAAGCAACCGGACAAAATTAGGTCCCTGATGAGACAGACAGAGCAGACAGAGGGAGAAATCATGAAGAAGAAACCAGGCTCATATACATCGATCAGCCAAAACATTATGAGCACTGAGAGGTCAAGTGAATGATGCTGATTGCATCATGGCACCTGTTAAGTGGGTGGGATACATCAGGCAGCAAGTGAACATTTTGTCCTCATAGTTGATGTGTTTTGGCAGCAAAAGGGGGACCAACACAATATTAGGCAGGTGGTCATAATGTTGTGCCTGATCGGTGTATAGTCTCTGATGATGTCACCTTATTTAGACTATCTGTTTTATCATTAATTTGATAAAATATAGCACTGTTTTAGGGAAACCTTTACAATCAGTAAAATATTAGAAGGTGTTTATATGAATGTATATGCACTTTAATTTCCCCTAACTATTTTTTAAATGCAAGATCCCATAAAACAGCTAAATATTATTATTTACATCATGTGAAAGTCTTGTAAGAATACACTACAAGTATCTAAACATATTCTTTTTTTTAAAGCACTTGGAACTAAAATGAAATATTACATGCAGTATATTCTAACAGCTGTTTTATTAACAGTTTATACAATTTTATTACAAAATTTGATTGTTATTTACTTTGTAATTGGGCTTGACGTTTGTAACATCTGACGCTGTCTAACTCAGCTTCAGCTTTAGCTTTAGCCTTAGCCTTAGCAAGCTATTAGATTCTCATTGAAAGTTCAGCTGGTTAAAGTTCGCCTTTAGCACGTTAACATTTCATTGTTTCTCTACTTTCTGTATTTACGATGGACACATTAACGCGATCTGGACTCGTTACCGCTGCACAGACAACAGTCTTTAAATTAATGTTACTTACACGCGGCGGTCTCAGCCGGGATGCCGAAAAAGAAGAAGGAGTCACAACGCGGAAATGATGCAACTGAACAGAAAGCATGGGCGGAAACGGAAATACAAAATCATAACATTAGCTGCGCTTCAATCTACAGAGATGAGAGAAAATCGACAGGGATTTCATCACTGAGGCTAGCGGAAATTTTTACAGTCGTAATGTTTATAAAGTGTGTGCAGGAGAGCGAGATATAACTTATAATCTGTTTTGATTCTGCTACACTATATTGCCAAAAGTTTTGGGACACCGCACCAAATCATTGAAATCAGGTGTTGTTTTTCAGGGGTTGGACTCGGCCCCTTAGTTCCAGTGAAAGGAACTCTTAATGCTTCAGCATGACAAGACATTTTGGACGATTTCATGCTCCCAACTTTGTGGGAATAGTTTGGGGATGGCCCCTTCCTGTTCCAACATTACTGTGCACCAGTGCAAAAAGCAAGCCCCATAAAGACATGGATGAGCGAGTTTGGTGTGGAGGAACTTGACTGGCCTGCACAGAGTCCTGACCTCAGCCTGATGGAACACCTTTGGGATGAATTAGAGCGGAGACTGCGAGCCAGTCCAACATCAGTGCCTGACCTCACAAATGCACTTCTAGAGGAATGGTCAAAAATTCCTATAAACACACTCCTAAACCTTGTGGAAAGCATTACCAGAAAAGTTGAAGCTGTTATATCTGCAAAGGGCGGCCAACTCCATATTAAATTCATGTGCATGTAAAGGCAGATGTCCCAAAACCTTTGCCAATATAGTGTAAGCCTGATGTTCAGTTCCATTCAGTTTAATTTGTATAGCGCTTTTAACTCTTGACATTAACACAATACAGCCTTATATAAATAAAAACATTTTTTGGGAGGTTTTGTGAACATTGTTTATAGTTGTACATGTGATGTCTGGCATTCAGTATTTATGGATCCTGTCTCAATAATCTATTAAAGGTTGGGTAGAGGTAGATTACTTAGATAAACTGCGTGAATATATAATAAAATACACTATATGGCCAAAAAAAACTGTGCACCCCTGACCCTCACAGGCATATGTGGTTCTTATGTCATCACATGACATCATTGCCTGTCCTCACTAATGCTTTTGTAGATGAATGATGTGGTAGCTTAGTGTTTAATCACAATCACAATCACACTCCAAATCTGGAGGAAAACCTTCCCGGAAGAGTAGAGGTTATTATATCAAAATACGGGGGGGATTAAATCTGCAATGGGATATTCAACAAGCATTTATGAGTGTTGGGCCAGGTGTCCACATTTTTTGACCATGTAGAGTATTTTAGCTAATGTGTACATAGTCAAAATCACCGGGTACAGTGACAGCTGGCAGGGCAGCCAGGTCTGCATGATAAAATTAGCCCAATATCTCACCCTCTCAAGTTGTGTATGAAACTACAGAACTACAACTACTATTACTATTTCTAACTACTATTACCGATTAAATATATACAAAACTCCCACTGATTAAAATATGCATGGGAAGCTGAGCTCAGGTAACCCAAAAGGGCTAGTTCTTAGTTCTTATTTTTATACAGTTTTATTTAAAAAAAAAACAGCTGCAAATATCTCAGTGACTGAAAACTGAACTGTTCCAGTTGAATACAGCGTCTCACCATCCCTATCACATGTCACATTACATTAGCACAGAAGACTTCGCATAATTAATAAACACTAAATTACAAAATGCACATTTTGCATATAATCAATAAAAGAATTAACATTCATGGGTGTGATTTGTGATTAATTTGACTTGCCATGCTGCAGTTTTTATGTCTTGTACAGAAAATGTGTAAAGAGCTCTCACCACATTGCCATATGTACTGATAGGCTCACTCACTGAAATCCCTGTCTGCCCCACTGACCACCTATATGCTTCCCAAAGATCATTTACATATATATTTACATTTATTCATTTAGCAGATGCTTTCATTCAAAGCAACTTACAAATGAGGAAGTACAAGCCAAGCAATATGTCAAGCAGAGGACAGTACAAGTAGTCCTAACATACAAGATTTTTAATTGAGTGCACAGTGTAGAGGCGTACGAGTTAGTGTAAGAGCAGATTTAAGTATATGAGTACACTTCATATCTGTAAGAACAGTCACTCATCACTTTTACACATATTTTACACACTTCATACTCTATGTCATACACACTACTGTTATTTGCACTGCTATGCACCATCACACTTTATTTCCAAACCTGTCACATACTCCGTATAGTGTGGTCTTTATTTAATCCGTATAGTTCTGTCTGTAAACTAAATGTATAGTGTCGTTAATTATGTATTTACATTTAAGGATCACCTACAACCGGTACAAAATTCCTTGTGTGTTCAAAACATACTTGGCAAATAAACCTGATTCTGATTCTGACTCTGAAGTAGTGATTATTGCTCAAGACATAAATGAGTTATAATAAAGGGAGTATTGTATGTTAACCAGGCACAATGTCTCCAGATGTCTCCACCAACCAGCATAGCTCTGATGGTTGTCTGCTGGTAAATTTTTATTAGCCTCCAGTCCACTAGAACGCAACCCCGTGTATGAGTATCTAAATCTGGCTAAGCAGGCTAATGCTTCACCGTGCTCAACACTGTTAGCACTCATGTCTTTCTGACTGCTTGCCTGAGATTGCAAAATTGCCATGCACTCATTCCAGTAGCGGAAAGATGTTCACAAAGTATAAGAAAAGTACATTTTACAGACTTAATTTTAAGGTTATAATGTTATTGTAATAAGGTTGTTAATGGTATATCCTTAAAAAAATATAGTGTGCATTAGTGACTATTGTACACTTGTAGCTGTATTAGCTGCTTTTACTTGACTTGTGGTGTTATTACAGTATAATAAACTATTATGTCACATTATTAAGGACTGATGGATTAGCCCATGAATAAATTTAAAGTATCTGTGTGTAATTTTATCCAAGCACAACTGGCTATTTGGTTAAATAAATAGTTCAGAATCTGACTTTGACTGTTGCTTCAACACTCGTCTAAAGGCCACCAACAGGGTGAAAATGGTGAAAAATACATTAAAATTTCTATTAGATGGAAAATATACTTATTACCTCTCAGCTCCAGAGTCTCCACGTCATTCCTGAGCTTGGGTTACTATCAGTGTGGAGTGTGTGCATGTTCTCCACATGACTGCCTGGGTTTCCTCTGGGTTCTCCAGTTTCCTCCCACCTTTGAAAAACATGCCAGTAGGTGGGTTTGGCTAGTAGGTTTGAATGAATCTGTGAATGTGTATGTGCATGGTGCCCTGTTATGGACTGGAATTGCACTGTGTTCTTGGGTGTAGCAGATCCACTATGACTCTGAACAGGAGAAAACAGTAACTAAAAGTGATTGAGTGATGCTTCAAACTCAGTTTGAAGACTGTGTGTGTTATGTTAGCTGGCTTTCAAGGCCAGATCATTCTTATTGAAGATGTAAACTGAATAATTTATGATTTTATGTTGCCTGTGTATCTGCATATGGAATTAGATTTTTCTTTGACATATCGTTGTGGTGCTCTCAATATCTGAACCGATACATCACCTTGCGGCTGGTTTATAGCCTGCTGGGACATGGTCAGGTATTTGGGATATCACAGACCAGCTCTAACCCTAATCGTAAAGGTCACACAGACTGTGAATCACAGCAACAAAAAAAGGACTGAAGCCCTCTGGAGACTTTTGGCAACATGAGCGAAAGGAATCGTTGGTGACTAGATAGGGTGTGTCGAATGACATGACAAACTTCACTTTTATGCAAATATGGTGTGAATTGGTGCAGCAACTACCAATGGGAGTAAAGCGCATGTGATCCATCTCCTGATCGCATGACAAAGAGCAAACACTAGTGAATTTACATCTTCCGTGTGATACCTTAGTGCAGAAATGATAAATTAAAATATAATTCTACCTGTTCTCTTTCACCAGATTATTTGTCAAAAGTGGGATGCTAGTCATGTCACCCATTGCTACATAATATTGCCAAAAGTTTTGAGACGTCTGCCTTTACATGCACATGAATGTAATATGGAGTTGGCGCGCCCTTTGCAGATATAACAACTTCAACTTTTCTGGGAAGGCTTTCCAATAGGTTTAGGAGTGTGTTTAAGGGAAGTTTTGACCATTCCTCTAGAAGCGCATTTGTGAGGTCAGGCACTGATGTTGGACGAGAAGGTCTGGCTCACAGTCTCTGCACTAATTTATCCCAAAGGTATCCTATCGGGTTGAAGTCAGGACTATGTGCAGGCCAGTCAAGTTCCTCCACACCAGACACTCTCATCCATGTCTTTATGGACCTTGCTTTGTGCACTGGTGTGCAGTCATGTTGGAACAGGAAGGGGACATCCCCAAACTATTCCCACAAAGTTGGAAGCATGAAAATGACTTGGTATGCTGAAGCATTAAGAGTTCCTTTCACTGGAACTAAGGGCCTGAGCCCGACCCCTGAGAAACAACACCTGAAGTCAATGACTTGGAGCGGTCTCCCAAAACTTTTGGCAATATAGTGTAGATGTTACTATGGAAACCAGTAGTAAGAACACCAAATGGCAAATTAATAATACAGCTACTAGCGACTTGCAGCGGTAAAATCTACATCTCTGAACATACCTTAACCCTAACCCTTTTCCCCTCAACAAACAGGTTTTAACTGCTGCTCTATAGTTAGACAAACTTCACCACACAGTCTTTTATAGAAGTCATGCCATGTTTTATTAGGATCATGTCATACAGTGTGACATATAATCCTAAAAGTCTACTGAAACGAATTCTAAAACCGGATTTTAGCCCAAACATTGCTAATATTGTGCACTATGGCTATCACTAAACATCGCATAAGCGACTATTCCCACATGCACACCCGGGACTGGTAATTTCTAGATGTAATAAAGTGAACAGCTACAGCAAAGGGAGAAGGGCGCAGGGATGGGAATGATCGGTTGGATTGGGACGCGCCCCTCACTGTGGCCGCTCGGGCCCCTCCTTTAACTGGAGTTTAGTCTGAAGCCACTTCCCCGCTGTCAAACACCCACGAAAGCTGCTGGACATCCGTTTTGATTGTCCATATCTGCGGAATATCTCACACAAGCCTGGTGTAAGTTGTTGGTTTTGTTCTCAGGATGCATTCAGACACCGTGGAGAAATCCGCCTCACCGAGAAAACGGATCGTCTCGCGCGCGATGAGCGAGGAAGAGTCTCTTCGACACATAATAGAGGTGAGCTGTTATTATATTCAAGATCTATTCACTTGGTTTAAGTGTACGTTTCAAATAGACTAATCTAGTCCTAAAAGATTTTTGATCGTTTCTCAAAAGTTTGAGGTGATTATGAAATGTTTGGTTGTTTATGAAATCTTTTGTCTGGCGGTGTGATTGTTGATTCTCGCGAACCAGGATCTTTTGGTCAAAAACAAAATAATAGAATACCAGTTTAGTAAAATAAAAATGAAATAAAATAATGTGTTCAAAGATGGCTAGTTTCTGTTGTTTACTAACTTAACTAACGGATGATGAAGTCAGCGTTACAACTGCGTTCCCAACGTGTTAAGCGTAAGTGCTACAACGGAATACGCCCAGACTGAGCACTGTATTCTTACTAGGTCTGTGTTTTGGTCGTATTTCTAACAAAGATCGCTCGATGGGAGATTAAATTCCTACAAAAATAGTCATTTTCCATTCCTACAGGAATAGAATCAACTCAGCACGAATATTTGGCAAGTGTTTTCCAGGAAGATTCAAAGTTACTCAGGTCTGTTTAAGCGTTTCTAGGTGACGCTCGATGACGTCATGACGTAAGTAGCTCATTAGCACGACGGAGGAGCTCGTCAGCTCTCACAGGCTTTAATCAAAACTGATGCATGAAGGGTTTTTACTCATTTACATTTTTATCCAGAGGCTACATCGAGTACTGTCATACTAAACATACATTGAATCAATGCTCTATTTGTTATTTGAAAAATCATACATGAAAAGGCTTTCTCATTGTTCTCTCTGTTATTGCACCATAAATATTAAACACACCGAAGTACAAAACAGTGACAGTGCAGATGCAATACTAAAGTGTACTTCAAATCTGAACTAAAACATGCAAAAAAAAGCCAAAAGTGGGGCGGTGGTAGCGCAAGTGGTGAAGGCTCTGGGTCGTTGACTGGAGGTTCAAGCCCCAGCACCGCCAAGCTGCCTCCGTTGGGCCCTTGAGCAAGGCCCCCAGCCCACCCTGCTCCAGGGGCGCTGCATCATGGCTGACCCTGCGCTCTAACCCCAACCCCCATGGACAGAATATGCGAAGAAAGAATTTCACTGTTCAGTGATGTATATGTGACCAATAAAGACAACTTACCAACAACTTACCAACTTAAGTTTGCGGACACTTGACTATAAAACCCATATGTAAGTCATGCCACAAAGTTTGAAGCATGCGGTTGTGCAGGATGTTGTTGTATGGTGTAGCATTACAGTTTCTCTTCACTTGAACCGAGCCCAAATATGTTCCAGCATGGCATTGCCCCTGTACACAAAGCAAGGTCCGTGAAGTCATGGTTTGCCAAGGTTGAAGTGGAAAACCCCAGGTGTCCTGCACAGAGCCTGACCTCAACCCCACCTTTGGAATAAACTGGAACACTGACTACGCCCCAGACCTTCTCACCCTACATCAGCACCTGACCTCACTAATGCTCCTGTGGCAGTTATTATATCAGAAAAAAGGGGGACTAAATCAGGAATTTGGTGTTCAGCTTGCAGTTCTGGGTATTATAGTCAGATGTCCACATACTGCAGTGTTTCACTTGAAGAGAAAGAGTAAAAAAGAGGCTGGTGTGAAAACAACCATCTAGGTGCTATAGGTTATATATAATGGAACTATAATACTAATGTCCTGTCCATAAGTATTGGAACAACAAGGTCAATTCTCTTGCTATACTCTGAAGACATTTGGGATTGAGGTCAAAAGATGAACATTAGATGACTTTCATTTCCTAATATTTGTATCTAAATGTGTTAAGCAATGTTTCTTTCTCCTCAGTTTGGACTGTCCATGTCTTTGGTAGAGGTTAGTCTTGGCCTTCACGCTGCCTTGTGGAGGTTGTATGTAATGACTGATGATTTTGGTTTTTCTCCACAGCTCTCACAATGTTTATGTCATCAACTGCTCCTGTATTCCTTGGCTGACCTGTTTGATGGCTGGTTGTTAGTACACCAGTGGTCTTCACCAGTTAGTACACCAGTGGTCCCTCTTTTTTAAAGTCAGCTTTAAAATGATTTGCTTTATGCCCATAGGCAGCTCTCTGGTCTTCATGTTGGTTAAGGGCACACCTAGGCAACAGGAAACGCAGGTGTCATGCTCTAAGTAGTTTAACACAGCTAGATGTAAATATAGTAGATGAAAGTAGAATTTCTGATCTATCATCTCATATTCCTCTTTTGATCTCAAACCCAAATATCATTTTCTGTAAACCAAAAGCAAAAGACTCTAAAAGTCTTATGGTTCCAATATGTTTAAAGGGGACCATAATCCCAATTAAATCCATTTCAGTTGCAGGTTCCACACTACAAAATGTGGAAAATGGGGTGTATATTGTATATTTTATGTTTAAGAACTTGGAAACACTAAAACCTAGCAGTTATGGAATACCCAATGTGATCAATGGGAAAGAAGCTCTTTCTTTGTCATCAGGTTTTGGATATAAGTGATCTGAATCTCCTGACAGTCTAATGCAGTACAGTAGAACCTCGGCATGCGAATGCCCTCCCTTACGAATGTTTTTCTTAAGAATTTAAATTTTGCAAGAAATTTGCATCGGCTTACTAAGCATTTTCGGGGCATTGGTGGCTCAGTGGTAGGTTTCTCACCTATCATGTGGAAGGCCTGGGTTCGATTCCCAGCCAATGCCTCCACCCCAGCCACTGGATGCAGTGCCGGTCCCAAGCCCGGAAAAATGGGAGGGTTGCGTCAGGAAGGGCATCCGGTGTAAAACATTTGCCAAGTTGTTGTGCGGACCAGTTGGTCCACTGTCGCGACCCCGAACAGGGAGCAGCCGAAAGCAACTTCCTCTTTACTAAGCATTTTCGGCATACAAACAAACCAAACGCTAAGTTGCACGTATGTCCAGGAGCTGTTCAAAACTTGTTCACGTCAGTGGAAAGCCAAGCGAAGCCAACCGAAGTGAGTTTACAAATTTTAAGATTTTTTTCAGTCAGCAAAAGCTGTTTCGAAAGAGTCAAGCCCGGACAAGTTGCCTTCGGCATTCGTTCAAAAGCTACGTGATTTTCCGCACGTTTTTTTGTTGACAGATTGGTGGCGTGGATGGTCTATTCTATTTTTAGCCCAAGGTGGGGGGCACGACTTTCTGTGAGGACACTTGACCCATGTAAATTGGTAATATTGGTAATATTTTTTGGGTGGCTGGAATGGATTATCTGCATTTACATTATGTTCTATGGGAAAATTCATTTTGCAATACAAATTTTCGCCTTTAGAACTCACCTCCAGAACGAATTAAATTCGTATGCCGAGGTTCCACTGTATACTGTCTTTCTGTTTCTATGATTCTCATGTATATTTCTGTATTGGTTGGTTGTGTGCCAGGCTGAAGATTCACCCAAGCGCTTAACTCGCAGAGACAGCAGATATGGATCTCTCAGGAGAGGAGACACAAGAGGAAGTCAGGTAAAAAATTATCCAAAAGTCAGTGTTTATAGTTCGGTTATGGCTAAATGACCACATTTTATGCCTGATATCCAGAAATCAGGTCTAATTCCTGTGACTAGTGTGAGTCATAATTAAGTTTGGCAATTTGACTGCTCTTGTGCAATAATGGGCTTGTTTCAACAGTATTTGTCATAACAACAAACAGAATGGATTCCTGTGAAAACCTCTCACAGTCAAATTTGTGACCTTTTAGATCAATGCTGAAATGACCATTAATTAATTCAGTGACTTTCTTTCCATTGTTATATTCACATATTTTATACAGTCATTTAAAAATGTAAAACTTGGTTGCTCTCATCTGTATAGAGTGTAAGCATTATTTTCTGTTTTGGTGATGGTACATTGCAGACATCAGGGCTTTTCACACTGCATTTAACCCTGAGTTATCATTGTTCTAAACCCTACTTTTATCCCCGTTAAAGCAACGTTTCACGCTTGTAATTTAGAAGCGGGGTTAACACCACTTTTTACTCAGGATTATGAAACTCTGCTCTCAAACAGGGTTAGTAGCGCTGTTAACCCCGCATTGCGAAAGTATGAAACTATGCATGAAATGTGTAAAAATATAGAGTTAGATTGTTACGACTAGATACTTAGCAATAGACACCCAGAAATTGAACAGCGCATACGCGAAAAACAGGATGTAACAACAGTTAACAAAAACATCTCGATAGCGTCAGGTGGTAAATGCTGAACATTCATACTGTAGTGAGGGGGAAATACATGACACTAAAAAATTTGTTGAATATCAACAATGCTTGAAATACTTTAAAATTCTGCAAAAGACATAAGATGTGAAACGTCAGATTATGAATACCCAGTGTGAAACAAGTTAACCCTGGATTATATTTGCCTGGGCTTTAGAATGACCCAAGGTTAACTATTTTAAGTATGAAATGCAGAATTGATTGGTTACGAGCAGAATTGATGAGGCTTATGTTCATATTGCTATGATACATAACAATCCAAAATGTAACTTAACACGTTCAAGCTAGAAATAGGAAGACTGTCAGGAAGGCTGAACATTTCTACAGCTTCAAATGCTAAACTGGCTCCTTACAAACGTAAGCTTTAAATAAGGCCTAGGTAAGTTTATAAAGCAGAGATCTGAATGTATGTTAGAACATATGTAGAAAATCCTAGTGTTGAATCAGAATCAGATTTTTCATCATTTTTGGCTGTATGCCGACATGTGTCAGGTTTTCCCAGACTAATTCCAGGCAATCTGGTAACATTAGATATGCCCACATCCGTCATCCACCATCACCGAACAAACTGTTCTGATGGCTGATATATGCCGATTGAATTTTATTTTGAATCTGTTTCAAAATGGTTTAGACACAACACTCAAAATGGCCTCTGTGTATTTCTATGTACACCACATTCTTCTTGTCCAATTTAGAGCTGTGCCTGAAGCGCTGTGGCTCAAGTCCAGTGTTCCAAACTTGAGCCAATTTGGTGCACACTGAGAAGTGGGTTGCGTTTCTCACTTGGCTTTTGCCTTTTTACAACATTGCAAAGAATGCCTTCTGCTTCTAGGCCAGAGAAAACTACTGCATAAGACATAATATCAACATTGCAGCATTTATTTAGAAACACTGAAAGGGCAGGTGTGTCCACAATAAGGCAAACACTTATTTACTAATTGATTGTTCAACAATCATTTATTACTATCTTATTCCTAATACATGATATGGTCTGTTCTGAAGTGATCATGGCTATGCCCTGTTCTCTCAGATACATCTCACTGCATCCTACAGTGAGTGAACTGTGAAGGGCTTCTTAGGGATTTAAAAGAACAGCCATTTGGTGTCTATTTCAAGACAAAGTATTGTCACACAGCTGCTGATGCCAGGGTGGAAAAAACTGTGAATTTGGCAAATTTGGAAAAATTTACTGAATGAAATAGATTTTCGTCTGTCAGCTAAGAATTTTGCATGAATGAAATTATATTAATATTGTGTAAGGTACAGTGATTATTTTTTTTAAAATCCAAACAGTAAATGCATTATTATTTATTGGCTACATTAATAAAAACACCTGAACATTTGTTCATTCATGCAATTATCCAAAAAGGCAATTAGGTAGCAGCAGTGCAATGCATAAAATCACAGGTCAGGGTCAATTAAAAATAGTGGACTTCTTTCACTGTATCATGTGCTTGCTGTACATGTAAAATAAGATCAGTTATTATTTTTAAATATTTATTGTATTGTGGTAATGACATTATCTGATGGCTGATTATAACCTACATAAAAAGTGGACAATACGAAACAGAAAACAGCTGGATATATTAACCCAATTTACTCTTGACCCTTTTCACCAGTGGTAAACAAATCGACTTATCAAATCAAACAAATCGACATTTTTAATCCGTATAAACAAAGTACAATGAGTCAGGCTTTCAGTGTGAGATGGTTTTCCCTCTGTTGGATAACCTTATACAGAATTTTAGTTGTTGAAGATAACATCTTCAAATTTTAGATGCTTATACACAAACACTTCTCAGTGTTTTTCAGAGAGCAGAAATGGGTTTGATATCAACATTTAGTTTGAAAAAGTTTATGTAAAAATAACCTCACCATTTTGGGTTTTGTTTAGTCTTTTACATGAATATTTTGCCCCTAGTAGGGTCGGTAAAAACAATAAATCTTATGTAACACAATAAATTCTTAAAGCCCTGATCTTTCATGTTGTTGTCCTTCGGCTGCTCCCTTTTCAGGGTCGCAGCAGCAGATCATCCGAACTGCATATCTGATTTTGGTACAGGTTTTATGCTGGATGCCCTTCCTGACACAGCCCTCCCATTTCATCCGGCCTTTGGACCAGCACTGAGAATTAACCCCTCAGTGGCTGGGTTAGTTCTCTGCCCAGGTTGTTGTGGTGAAAGCACAGGAACCTGCTGCTGGACCACCAGGGAGTGTCTACATTTATATGAGCCATTAACCACCACTGTAGAAAAAAGTTAATCCCTAATACACCAGAGAGAATTAGTAGAGCAAATTAGTTGCTCTAATTAATTAAGTTGTTTAGTTAATGTTTAGTCTTTGAAATCATTCTTTTTCAACATTTCTGTTACCATGAATTACCATAACCTACCATGAATGTTTTCTTTTTAAAATCCCCTGAGTAAGCTTACTCACTTCAGAATGGTTGCACAGGGCAGTGACATAATAGACTGTGCTTAATTGTAATGGGATATAGTTACATAATTATGCAAAATATGTAATAAATGTTTAGAAAATGCCACTTTATTACATTTTTATTTTATATAATAATTTGTATTTTTTTTAGTTATCGCATTACAAGGTTCTTTCCCTTTTTTGTTCTGCATCAGAGTGAAGACGAGCCTGCAGAGAACACCTCCACGGTATTTATATTTCTATATATTTTTATATTTTTTTTTATGCATTTCCACTTAACCTGAATAATTCATTAAGTGATGAATTCATTATGAACAGCCGTAAATACAATGATGATGATGGAAAAGTTTCTATGTGTGACTTACAATACCTTTTATTATAATATACAGACTGTAGTATACGAAGTATACAGTACTAGAGAAACATTACACAGGATAAGCAAACATCTATCTAAATGTGTTTTGAAAAGATAAACAGAAACTACTGGAGACTACTGGAAAAAAGTGGCAGTTCATAGTGTGACTGAGAGAGCTAAAACATCTGCACTCTGGTCTAGCACTTGGTTTGCACCTCTTGTATTTCTCTTACTCATGAAAATTAAATGGGCATGTCTCTCTGCTGGGCTTGTGTAGCATGTGATTAGTCAGGCTCATTTAGAAAACCACAAGCAACTGGTAGTGCATGAATGTCTGGAATTTCCAGAGACAACAACGGGGGAAACTTAAGTTCAATTTGATCGACAGTTAGGAACCTGTTCATATGACATCAATGCTAGCAGACTGACATTATGTCTAGTAAAAAATCCTGATTATAACAATACCACACAATGGTTAACTATTAGGGAAGTAAAAGATCGGTCAGACCTAACATAAATAAAAAGCCAGTTCACTGAAGGGGAAAGGACTTTCATTAAATATATGCTGAAACTTTTATTTTTCCATTGTAAAAGTATAGGGTATAGTGACATAGTGATATGAGGAGTCTTGTAGTGCAGGATATGGTGAGTAGCACACACTAGTTGTACGTTACACTACCGTGAACATGTTACATGTATATGTAACGAAAATATGTGCATTTTGAAAAAACATGTGCAGATTAATTAAAAATTGCCGGGTGCAGGTCAAACAGAGCCAGGTAACTCATCATGGTCAATGCTAACATTACCTTACAGGTAATTACTCTGGCATTGAGTAGCCAGCCAAGTATATTCTACTCATTAGTAATGTGTTATCTGAATTATTTGAGTAGCTATGTTTATTAGTAACTAAGCCAACATTATGGCACCTATTGTATTATGTCCTTCAAATCAGCAGCAAAGGAGAATTAAGTTTACTAGAAAGGTAGGAAGGTCCAGTCTAATGAGAATTTATTTAATAATGCCTCAATTATGCATCAATTCATCAATAATAAACATCACTTTTATATCTGATTAACAATCAGATCTATTACATGTGTTATGCTCCACCGACCCAGATGGGCTTTTGAAGAATGCGATGCAGGGCCCAAATCATGGAAGATTTATAGATTTTACAAAGAATAACATATGGTCAGGTCCATAATTATTTGGACAGTGACGTCTGTCATTTTTATAATTTTTGTCTCTGTACACCACAAAGGGTTTGAAATGAAGCAATGTTGTACCAAAATTATGGGAAGAGAAGGGTATGGTGAAGGAAGGGCTGATTCAAAGCAGACCACATCATTTGTCAAACATGGTGGAGGCAGTGTTATGGAATGGGCACGAGTGACTGCCAATGGAACTGGGTCACTAATGTTTATTGATGATGTGACTGCTGATGGAAGTAGCAAACTGTAACTTCTTCTTAGATTCCCAACATACTGTGAAAGCAACCCAACAACCTATTAAGGCAAAGTCACCTGACCTCAACTCATTTGAGCATGTTTTTTATTTACTGAATACAAATCTGAAGACAGAAAACCTACAAACAGCAGAAAGACCTGACAAAGCATCTCAAGGGGGGATACTCACCATTTGGTGATGTGAATGCATTCCGGACTTCAGGAGTTAATTGACTGGAATGGATTTGCTTACAATTATTATTTCAGAAAATAGTTATTCTAGTTTGTCCAATTACTTTTGAGCCTGTGATATTGGAGGGACTATGGAAAAAAAATGGCTATAATTACATAGCAGTTAATGCAATATTTTTCAAACCCCTTAAATTAAAGCTTCTACAATCACATTTTGTTTGCTTTGCTTCAAATGTATTGTGATGGTGTATATAGGCAAAAATATGGGAACTGAACCATGTTCAAATATTTATGGACAGACTAATTTGAATGTACATCTAAAGAATCTTGTATAGAATTTGTATGTATAAAGTGTTGTTTTTTAGTCAAGCCAATTTTATAAAATGTTTTTATTTATTGCATATTATCTATTATATTGTTAAATTGGTTGAATATTTATAGATATCTCTAACTGCCATGAAATAGCCTATGAAGCTGATATGGCAATAAACCCAAATACAAATTTCTGGGGGGTATTTGACCCTGATAAACCATATTATATGTTTTATCAATTTAGGAAATCTTAACATGCCATCATATCAAACAGCAAGTTGTAGTTAATTTATTTTCTGCAGATGGAGCTACAGCAGAACTACGAGATGTGTTTAGCAGAGCTACATAGCGTCGAACTGCGTCAGGAGGTGTTGCTTTTCCAGGTAGAGTGTCTCCAGGATGCCCTAGAGGGAGCTGAGGAGATGCTCACTGAATCCAAGAGGGAGGCTCATCAAATCAGCATGGTACATACACCATCATGTTTGTCTAACTGAACAACTATAAGGCTTCTCTTTTACACCAGGGGCAGTAAGAATCACCTGGGTATCTTCTGTTGCACGTACATCACACATACCAGGATTTTCTAAGCAAGACACAAGGATAAATAAACAATATTATAATAACATGGATATTGTTATTATTATTATTATTATTATTATTATTATTATTATTATTGCTATTGTTGTTATCATTGGAAAACCACCCCTTCAAAGCTGGGGGGTGGCAATATGGAGGCTTCATGGAGACTGAACTTTGTCCTAGAGAGACACATTGATGTACTTTACTATTTATTTTACAGCTGGTTCTTTTCACTACTTATATCAACACAGCAAAAACTAAAGTCAGTGCAAGAAACAGGACACCTATGTCATGTGGCCCTGACTTCTCATTCTCGCATTCTCTCTCATAGACAACATCCTAGACAAATTTGTCTTCAGAAAAATTACATGTCAGTAAGTCAGCATACATACAACATACCTATACACCTGATCATTCATATCTAACCCAAAGCCTAGCCAATCATGTAACAGCAGCACAATACAGACATCATGCAGATACAGGTCAAAAGCTTCAGGTAACTCTTACATCAAATATCAGAATAAAGCAAAATTGTGATCTTTGTGACTTTGATGGTGGCATGGATGTTGGTATTAGATGGGTTGGTTTGAGCCTTTCGAAAGTGCTGAGCCTCTGGGGATTATCCCGCACACAACTGTCTCTGGATTTAACACAAAATGGTGTGAAAAACAAAAAACATTGAGTTACAGTTCATTGGAATTGCATTAGTAGAAAACGACCAGATTGGTTCAAGCTGCCATAAAGGATATAGAAAGTTTGAGTGAGTCTGTGCCCATGATAGCCTCAGATTCCTGTTTTTGACTGAGACTGATGAGGACTGCTGTTATAGACCATCCACCTCAAGGTTTGATGTGCTGTGCATGCTGAAATGCCTTTCTGCCCACCATGGCTGTAAAGAGTGATTATTTCAGTTAGACTTCTTAGACTCTAGAGATTGTTGTGTGTGAAAATCCAAGGATTTCAACAGTATCTGAAATACTCAAACCAGCTAGTGAACAATGTCACGGTTAAAGTCACAAAGATCATTTTTTTATGTTGATGTGAACATTAAATCAAGCTTTTGTATTTACATTATTAAATGTATTGTGCTTCTGCCACATGGTTAGCTGATTAGCTAAAAACTGCATAGATGATCAGGTGTACAGGTGTTCTTTTTAATGTGAGTGTATATTGATGTTCACTACTGGTTTGGCTTGAACACACTGGCATCTTCCCCTGAGCAGATCTACTGTCCCAAAAGAATGGTGAGATTTGGCACCCCGGTGCCTGAATTTAGATTCTTGGAACAGATTTGGGAGCAGAGCGCTGTGTCTTAGTCATCCAGGAAACACTGAATGTGAGACCCTGGTACATAGGCATTATGCGATAGCAGTTCTGTGAATGCTGTGCTCTTTAACAACTGGATCTAGTGCTTTACCCAAATCCTCGAATCTTAACTTTGCTTCAAAGTCTGCTAGACAGCAGCACATTCCCATCTACACTAAAGATGTATATGGCAGCAGTTGCATCTTGTCACAGCACCATGGATGGCATCGCTCTGTTGCCTTTTAAACTTATTCCAACCTCTCTAAAAATTGTTTCCTAAAAACCATTTACTGCTCCACAAGAGTTCCTCCTTTTACCACAGGCCTAGAAAGCTATATTTAAAGTTATATTTATAGAACAAACGAAGTTTAGATCGCTGGACACTAACCAATTCCATGATGCACCACTTTGAAATGTAAATTGTGCTTTTACTGTTGTTTAAGTCACTCCCTATCTCTATACTATCTTTATCTATCTCTATTTGTCTGTCTCCAATTCTCATCTCATCCTTTATTTTCCACCTGCCTGCAGGAGCTGGAGCGAGAGAGGGAGCAGAGAAGGAAGTTGGAAAATGATGTTGCATTGCTGATGCAGGAGTTGGAGCAGTTGAAGGAGGTGAGAGTAGACTATGCTAGTAAATTAGAAACATCCATCTGCAAGCCTGCCTGCTTACAGAACACTCAAGAGGAAACGAAATTAGAGTTCACATTTAACTAAAGAAGATCCACACTGTTGTGTAATTGAGCTAATATTTATTTACTGGATATGAGATGTTGCTGTAATGACAGACACTGTGAAAATGAGTACAGTGAAGTGCAGTAAAGTATCCTTACATATTCCATATTGCGTTATAAACATTATAAATAGGTGATATGCATTAGTGTATAATGATAAAAAGTAAATAAATAAATAATTATAAAGTTTATCAGTCTATCAGTTGATCCAGACATATAGTTCTTAGTTACAAACCTTCACTTTCATTATAATTACATGTTTATTAAGTTTTAGTGGTTACAGAATAAATAGGTGTAAGATGTCAGTGAAACAGCAGTCAGAGCTGCAGTCAGGCTCACAGCCCACTTCAGGCTAATAATAATCAAATGATTATGTACAGTGTTACACAAGTTCCTGTTAGGCTATAAATATAGATCCGGTAAAGGACCATTTCACTATTGTGTTATGTCTCAGACAGCATGCCTTTTCCGTTTAAATTTCAAGAGACTTTTACTTTCCTAATAAAAATAATCAGTGCTCTTTAACATAACACTATAACAGTTTTAAAACAGTACCTAGTATCAGTAAGAGTGATTGTAATAGTGCAGTATAAAAAATTAATGTGGTGCGAAAACCTGGCCAAAACAAAAAGGTAGTGATTACACAACTTCCTGTTTTGTGTGCTACATATGGATCTGCCAAATGGTAAATTTTTTATGCTCAGTTACACTGCTACCATTAGCTATGGAAATACTGCCTGAGCGTTTAGTTAAGACCTTCCACCTGCACTTCTGGTAGGCTATGGGAAGACCTGGAAATCAAGCAAAATCTTTAAGAGAGCAATACTATCACTGCTAGTATGGTCATTTTAACATGGGATGAGCAAGCTCTTATCCGTCAGTAGTTTATCGGAGCAATGTAGAAATACTGCTATATCTAAACTTTTAAATTCTGCATCATATTTAGGGTTACAATCTCCCTAAAACATTAGCATACAGCTGCTATATGTTAGATTTTCTTTTTGATCCTAAATTTTCTTCACTATCACCAGGAGAAAATTTCAGTTCCAACTGAAAGTATAATACAAGAACAGAAAGAAGCTGCTGTAATCACAGATAATTCTGATGCTGATGACGTGGATGGATGTGAATCTAATGAGATCAAATCAGAAGACACGCCTTCCCAACCTACAGTCCCTACAAACAGTTTTGCTAACTTTGCTGCTGCAGCATATCTACTTTTTAAGAACAGAAGATTTGAGCCAGTTTTATCCAAACAGTCTGCTGCAGATGGGACCTCGGTAGACGAGGAGGTTAAAAATACACACGTGGTTGGTTCAGAAGGAAGCAGTCGAAAATCTCATGACGGCGAAGAGTATGACGAGAGCAGTGGCTATGAAGACGCTCCATCAGATTTCTCACCTTCAACTCCTGATGGGTCTTCAGATGCAGTGTTGCCCGAAGATGGAGAGAGTGAACTGAAAAACAGCAACGAGGCCAGAAATGCAAGAGATCCAGATGCCTGTCTTCTGTCTTGAAGTGCAGGAGTGTGGAATCTGTCTGATTTTGAGACTGATTTTAGTGTGAATTCCTGCCATTTTTCAAAAAGGCTAGAGGGCATTTTACACTTAGCCATGTTTCATGAATCTATCTTTTAGTGCAGCTTTAGTCATTAATATTCATAAACACGCTGTATTTTGCCTGGCACATGCTGCTGTATAAGGCTGGACGTTTTTTAGCAGAACATGATATATCACTGAAGCTTTTTGGGCTGGATACCACAAATACAAGATTACTAGAACCTCATTCTCAAGAATTCAGATGAGGAGCAACTTAGTTGGATTTTATATTACTGAAGTAATGAGAAAAGTCATACCAAAAGCTATGACTGCAAACCTCCATCTAAAATTTTATGTTGATTATTATCAACTAGACGTGCCAATATGAATCTTCATATTACAATAATTACTTAAGCTGTTTTTACATTTTTGATATTATTGTTATGCGAGCTAGATTTCTGTCCCATTTTTTTTTTATTGTTCATGGTACTCTTATTTGGCGAACACATATATCATATAGTGTTTTCCAAGATGGAGGAATCCGATGCTGCCTTCAAGTTTGCCCAAGATTTAACAGCTTTAATTTTTACCACAGGCCAAAAAATTGAATTTCTGCCTGTTTTGGTTGTGCCCAAGTTCAGCACTGAATTTCTTTGTCATGTCAGACTCACAGTTGTGGTTAATGGCTCATATGAAAGTAAACGCTCAGGGCTTTAAGAATTTTGTAGTAACTATTTCTGTTTTTAGCCTACTAGGGGCAATTTATTCATAGAAAACAAATTGGTTAGATTTTTTAAATGGTGATAGAAGTAAATGGTGATATCAAACCCATTTCTGCTCTCTGGGATGCCCCAAGTGCTTGTTTAAAATTGATCTTCAACCACTAAAATTCTGTGCAAGGTTATTTTAGCAGAGGGAAAAACAGAGCTCTTTTGGCTCATTTTATATCAGATTTACAGCCACAAAATAAAAATTTGTTTATACTGATGCTATGTGAAACTGTCCCATAAGTCGATTTCCATTCCGCTGGCAGGATGGAACATTCGTGTACTACCGGTTAAAAGACTTATTTTGTCTTTACACTGCCTTCTTAATGGACCAAACTTTATCTCAGGAGAGTGATTCCTGCATGGAAATGTGCGTGACTTCAAGATACAGTCCCACAAACCAAACCCCATTTTGAGCAAGGCTATTGTGAGTGACTGCAGGAAAGCTGATGTTTGAACTTGGCAGAAAAAGGAAAGGATGATGATAATTCTGTTCTAATCATCTTGGCTATGGTCTAGTGTTCTGGTGAATCCAGAGCCTATTCCACACTGTAAATCACCATAGCCCCTTTGAGTTATGTGAACTCATTTCTTCTCTTTAACTCCTAGCTTCATGACAAGTTTTGGACATTGAACTCAAGTTTTCAAAAATTAAAACTTAAAGTAATTCTTTGTGTTGAATACTTGTGTGTTGAAACAAATTTTATGTTCAAGTTGAATTTATGCAGGCGGCACGGTGGCTTAGTGGTTAGCACATTTGCCTAACACCTCCAGCGTCCTGGGTTCACGTCTCGCCCCTGCTCACTGTGTGTGTGGAGTTTGCGTGTTCTCCCTGTGCTTGGTGGGTTTCCTCCCACGGTCCAGAGACATGCTTCTAGGCTGATTGGAGTCTCTAAATTGCCTGTAGTGTGTGAATGAGTGTGTGTGTGTGTGTGCCCTGTGATGGGTTGGCACTCTGTCCAGGGTGTATCCTGCCTTGATACCCGATGACACCTGAGACGTAACCCGAGGATAGATCGGATAAGCGGTACAGACGATAAAATGAAATGAAAATGAATTTATGCACATTTTCAAAGAAGGAAGTAAACTTTCGTTTATAACTTTCACTTCCCCTAACCATTTTGAAACGTACAGTGCAGGAACACTGGGTGTGAGGTGAAAATACACTCTAGTTCGGGTTCAATCACACCTAGGCACAATTTATCAATGCCAATCCACTTACTATTGTGTTTTTGGGAAGTGGGAAGAAAAGCTAGAAGAAAACCACTCATACATAGGGAGTTCATGCAAAACTATAATAATATTTTAAATGACTTCAATTTGGGTAACTTTTTGAGATTCGTCTCACATTTTACATCCCTCCATTATTATTATTTAACCTCTGTCTAAAGAGAGTTTTAACAATCATCAATTGCAGTGCTGTAGCTCGATATTACTGGGAAATTCTACCTGCAAATTCCTCTGAAAAGGAGAGCCAGCTCCATTTTATATAACTCACAATAATAATAATAATCTTCTTCTTCTTTCGGCTTTTCCCTTCAGGGGTCGCCACAGCGAATCATCTCTCTCCACCTATCCCTATCTTCTGCATCCTCAACACTTGCACCCACTAGCTTCATATCCTCATTAATTCCATCCATATACCTCCTCTTTGGCCTTCCTCTTTGCCTCCTGCCTGGCAGCCCCATGTCCAACATTCTCCTACCAATATACTCACTCTCCCTCCTCTGAACATGTCCAAACCATCTTAATCTGGCCTCCCTAACTTTGTCCCCCAAACGTCCAACATGAGCTGTCCCTCTGATGTACTCATTCCTAATCCTGTCCAATCTTGTCACTCCCAAAGAGAACCTCAACATCTTACAATAATAATAATAATAATAATAATAATATTGTGTTGAATATCACAATATTGCTCATTTTAGCACTGCGATTTTCAACTGCTGGCTAAACTGTACATTGACTTTTCATATTATAGAATGTAAATGTGTCAACTCGAGTGGTTCACTTTCCTTCCCTGATTCTGCTCTTTGTGACTGTCTGACTGTACTTAATGCAACTCCAAAATTAAATTTGTATGTTCAGGGTGGATACAGACAAACATTTCCAGAATGCTGTTATCTAAAAGTAGCCAAGCAAGATCCATTCCCTGATATGTCACATGAAAAAAACTGCATGCTTTCATTAGCTTACATCAACTTATCTCTCAGTGTGTGTGTGTGTGTGTGTGTGTGTGTGTGTGTGTGTGTGTGTGTGTGTGTGTCAGTGGAATCTGAATCAATCATTTATTAAAACATCACCAAAAATCCTTATCTTACAGATTGTATTGCCGTACGTTCTTCTATTTTGTAAAATAGTCCTTTCTGGAAGCCTGACACAAAGTGGATCATTGATTTCAATCAGCTTCATGACATGTAGCTGGTTATTTCCTGCTTTATGTCAGCGATTGTTAATGAAGAAAGATGCATGCACAGAGTAGACAACAGCTCATGAGAAAAGCTCATGCAAATCACAAAAGGCTTCACAATTCAATGGATAGTTACAATAAAATATGTTGCATATTAAATATTTCATTTTTTTTTTTTCTTTGTCAGAAGAAGGAAGATGCTGTTAATATGTATCCACAATTAAGTGCTGTTTTAGCTGCTTTTTGTAAACTGTCAAAGCCTACATCTATGTATAATGTTTTCTGGAAAAAATAAAATGCTTGGTAAAAATAACAATATCAATGTCAAGGCTGTAACTGTAATTTTGGCCATGTTGAATTTCTTAATATTTTTTGGACAGAATCCAGTACAGCAGAAAGCTCTTAAATTTGAGAGTTCACAGTTAGCCATGTCCAAAGCTTTCTTTGATAAGTGTGTTTGAACAGAGGGTGTATGAGACATGCTATCAGAGCTGTTTCTTCGATTGAGTTTATTAGCTAATGATTCTGAGAGTGCTCTGGACTCCAGGATGGAGATGTACTGAAACCTTCAGAGCTTGGATTTGAACTTTCGCATAAAGCCAGAACCACTGAGCTTCTACAGCATTTATTTCTTATCTAAACCATGTACAGAATTAAATATGACTGAACTCATAATCATTTTTGCCTTGTGTATGCTCTTCCTACTGTCTTCACTTGCACATATTGGTCATTATTAATCAAGATGCTGATATTAAAATGTTCTGTCACAATAAATAGATTTTTTTCCTGAGTCATGGATTATATCACTTCATAGAAAAATGCTATAAATGGAATGCGACTGTTCTTATCGGTAAACATTTTAGGCGTAAATACACTTTTTTTTTTTTATTATCGCTTGCTAGCAAGTTACATACATTGCATGTCTGATCCAGAATCATTGTTAACTTGATTCTTAATCAAGTTATCTTGATTAGGGCTGTAGTGAATTCAGGAGTCTATATCTGCCCTGGGTATGAGTCGGTCCATCACCGGCACCGTGCACACTCATATTCACACTCATTCAGACCTGGGGGGACTTTCAGTAACCGCTTTATTTTGAGCAAGGTCACAGCGATTCCGTAGAGTATTACAGGTACACTGGGCATGCGGCTTACTGTGATAAAAAAAAAAATATATAAACTCACATGATAAGCAAAATGACAACTCTCTGGCTTTTTAAAAGAGCTAGTTAGATAGAAGTTAGGTAGCTCCTGCTAGCTCCATGTACATTCTGGTGATCTACATACACAACTATCTGTAACTATTACTGAGCAGAGTTTGGACAAATTAAAGGGAATTACATATCAGGGCTTTTTTTTTTTTTTGCATGAAAATGCAGTTTTATTTTCACCATGTGATGTAGCCCCATACAAACTTATGACTGAGAATCAAAGAAACGTTCCCTTTAAAAGTAAGTGTTGCTTTAGTGAGTGTGAGTGTGTGTTTGCGCTGGGTGTCAACATGTGATCTATTTCCTCTTTGGATCGGAGTCCTTGAGCTGTCTTCACGCTGCTTAGCTATGTGTGTTTGTGTGCTTTCACAGCTGAGTCACTCAGATAAGTGAGTAATGTGTTTAAGTTCCAACAAAGTTTTTTTTTTCTTAAGGGATGGGCAGACTATAGCAGCTAGCTAGTTTTATATAGCAAGTAATCTGTATTATCAGTTTTTCTGTACTAAACATACAGAAAGGAGTGAGAGGTTGTCTCCAAATAGTCTCACGTATCACTAGCTCCTTGTTTGTTTACTGTTAGTAGTGACCCACCTGGACATTTCAACAAATCAACAAAAGATGTTGTCAGTAAAATCAAAACCAGTTTCTATTAATGATGTGTAATAGACATTTATTATTTAGGGAGTGTAATGAGGTGATGATAGAGTGGGGTAGGTGTGGTAGTACTAACAAAAGTCTGGGTAGAGGCAGAAGAAGTTGCTTTCGGCTGCTCCCTGTTCAGGGTCGCCACAGCGGACCAACTGGTCCACACAACAACTTGGCAGATGTTTTACACCGGATGCCCTTCCTGACGCAACCCTCCCACTTTTCCGGGCTTGGGACCGGCACTGCATCCAGTGCCTGGGGTTGAGGCATTGGCTGAGAATTGAACCTGGGCCTTCCGCATGATAGATGAGAAACCTACCACTGAGCCACCAATGCCACTGGGTAGAGGCAGAAATTCTGGCAAATTCAAATGATCTGAACATACATTTCTAAATAAAAGTGTTGGCATTTTCAATAGCATGTGCAACATATAAAGATCTCACATCATCGGAAACACATTGAAAATGTTATAGAGGTGATGATTTTTAGGACTAGTAAGGCCATAAAAATGAGCTATGATGGCTTTTTACATATAAAGCAATTCTCCAGTGGCAGAGAGCCAGAAATCTGTGTGCCTCTAGTAGGCGCTGTTTCACAAGGTCTGTAAATGTAATGCTTAAACTGAGCACAGACTCATGAATGCACAGTTTAGCATAGATATTTCCATAAACTTTATGAGTTTTCATTTCTTATGCTGGTGAGTGTGTGTGTGAGAGACAATAAGATCTTTAGTTAACATTCATTCATTCATTGTCTACCGCGTATCCGAACTATTCTCAGGTCACGGGGAGCCTGTGCCTATCTTAGGCGTCATTGGGCATCAAGGCAGGATACACCCTGGATGGAGTGCCAACCCATCACAGGGCACACACGCGCACACACACACACACACACAACAGACAATTTAGAGATGCCAATCAACCTACAATGCATGTTTTTGGACCGGGGGAGGAAACCAGAGTACCCGGAAGAAACCCCCGAGGCACGGGGAGAACATGCAAGCTCCACACACACATGGCGGAGGCGGGAATTGAACCCCCAACCCTGGAGGCAAACGTGCTAATCACTAAGCCACTGTGCCCCCCTTTAGTTAACATCATGCTTCATAATTTGAATTAGGATGAATAACATTTCAAAACACTTTAAAAATTCAGGATTCAAGATTTTATTTGTCACAGTATACAGTATACAGTATACAACGTGTAGTGAAATGAAAATCCAGCCACTCCTCCTAGACTGTGCATATAAATAAACTGTGAGAACTAGATTAAAAAAAGAAATGAATAGAAATAATAAGAAAGAAAAAGAGGAAATACACTGAATTTACAATATGTTTTTATTATCCAGTCTTGTTTATTTTGTGTCACAAGACAAATGTATTGAGTGGAAAATCATTTCTGTCTTATACCATTAAAAGATAAACTGACCACTGCAGACCGGGAACACCCCACAAGAGCTGCAGTTTTGGAGATGCTCTGATCCAGTCGTCTAGCCATCACAATTTGGTCCTTGTCAAACTCGCTCAAATCCTTACTCTTGTCCATTTTTCCTGCTTCTAACACATCAACTTTGAGAACAAAATGTTCACTTGCTGCCTAATATATCCCACCCACTAACAGGTGCCATGATGAGGAGATAATCAGTGTTATTCACTTCACCTGTCAGTGCTCATAATGTTATGCCTTATCGGTGTATATACGAATGTAAATACACATAAAAATGTAATTTCAAGTTCCCTTCCAATGTAAAAATGTCCTGTGATAAAAGGTAGACAAAAACAAAGCCATCATCAAAACATGGGAGTGAAAAACTAGCAGATTGTTGTTTTTTTTTTTTTAGATGACCATTCCCTCACCTCTTCAACCAAAATCTTAGCACAGGTATCACATTTCTATACTGTAACTCCAGACAAAACAGTGGAAAAACCAAATCATTTTAGCTGACTTATCATTTCTTCACATTTTCAGCCAAAAAAGCCTTCATGACTGAAGTTTACTGATCAGCCTTGGCACATGGGTCACCATTCCTGACAGCTGCTTTCACAATACAGTCTGTGGAACAGCATGGCCAAATCATATGTTTGTGTCATACAACAAAAGATGGATGTGAGACAAGAGTTTAGTTTTCAGCTTTTATTTTCTGCTATTTACATCTAGATTAGTGTCAGACAACCTGAATTGTAGGCTAGATCTAAAATATAGGAACAGATAACACTTAATATCCCTTGCAATTAATCTAAACTGGACAAACCTGGACAAAAAGACACACTGTAAGTCACATGTTCCAACATGTTTGGTCACTTTTAAAATGGTTCAAAGCTATCATGGTCTGATTGTAAATATCAGGAAATGAAAGCTGAAAATCTGATTAATCGTCTCATGTTCATTTTTTGATTACAAAAATCCCAAAACAATAGAACTGGCCTTGGTGTTCCAGTATTTTAGGAGGGGACTGAATATATGGTAAAACTGCACATACAGGTGCATCTCAATAAATTAGAATTTTGTGGAAAAGTTCATTTATTTCAGTAATTCAACTCAAATTGTGAAACTCGTGTATTAAATAAATTCAATGCACACAGACTGAAGTAGTTTAAGTCTTTGGTTCTTTTAATTGTGATGATTTTGGCTCACATTTAACAAAAACCCACCAATTCACTATCTCAACAAATTAGAACACTTCATAAGACCAATAAAAAAAAAAAACATTTTTAGTGAATTGTTGGCCTTCTGGAAAGTATGTTCATTTACTGTACATGTACTCAATACTTGGTAGGGGCTCCTTTTGCTTTAATTACTGCCTCAATTGGGCGTGGCATGGAGGTGATCAGTTTGTGGCACTGCTGAGGTCTTCCTGGGCCTTCCGCATGATAGGTGAGAAACCTACCACTGAGCCACCAATGCCCCAGTAATGTAAATTTAAAATAATAATGCATTATTATTATTATTGTTGTTGTTGTTGTTAAAGCAATGCATGGGTCACAAAGAGTAAATGAGAGGGCAAAAAAGGAGAAATTTTATACCTGAAAATTGAAAAATAATTGTTTTAACAATTTGAACAGTACATCTTTCAGAGAACACAGCAGACCCTGGTTAGTAATATATGTGAGCTTTTATTCACTGGTGTTTGTTCCCTTTGTCACAGCCATTGGACAGTGAAGTTAAGCAAATGAAAGTGTGGTATTTCAGCTTGGACTCCATCCAGTTCAGCTTTCATATTTGCTTAGTTCACGATCACACACACTCAGTCCACTAATAAATAGACAAAATAAAACAGAGGTGCATCAAGATGAAATCAGAGTTGATCAAGATCAAGCATCACCCTTGCATTCATCCACCATATCACACTGTCTCTCCCACTGCAGACGGCAATAAACCATGCTGACACCTGCTACAACGTTTATCACAAATAATATCAAAACTTAAAGTGGTGTGAAAAAGTGTTGGCCTGATTTCTTATTTTTTTGCATGTTTGTCACACTTTAATGTTTCAGATAATCAAACACATTTAAATATTAGTCAAAGATAACACAAGTAAACACATCATGCAGTTTTTAAATGAAGGTTTTTATTATTAAGGGAAAACAAAATCCAAAACTACATGGCCCTGTGTGAAAAAGTATTTGCCCCCTAAGCCTACTAACTGGTTGGGCCACCCTTAGCAGCAACAACTGCAATCAAGCGTTTTCGTTAACTTGCAATGAGTCTGTTACAGCGCTGTGGAGGAATTTTGGCCCACTCATCTTTGCAGAATTGTTGTAATTCAGCCATATTGGAGGGTTTTCGAGCATGAAACACATTTATAAGGTCATGCTACAGCATCTCAATCGGATTGAGGTCAGGACTTTGACTAGGCCACTCCAAAGTCTTCATTTTGTTTTTCTTCAGCCATTCAGAGGTGGACTTGCTGGTGTGTTTTGGATCATTGTCCTGCTGCAGAACCCAAGTTCGCTTCAGCTTGAGGTCACAAACAGATGGCCGGACATTCTACTTCAGGATTTTTTGGTAGACAGCAGAATTCATGGTTCCATTTATCACAGCAAGTCTTCCAGGTCCTGAAGCAGCAAAACAGCCCCAGACCATCACGCTACCACCACCATATTTTACTGTTTGTATGATGTTCTTTTTCTGAAATGCGGTGTTACTTTTATGCCAGACGTAATGGGACACAGACATTTTAAAAAGTTACATTTTTGTCTCGTCAGTCCACAGAGTATTTTCCCAAAAGCCTTGGGGATCATTAAGATGTTTTCTGGCAAAACTGAGACGAGCCTTTATGTTCTTTTTGCTCAGCAGCGGTTTTTGTCTTGGAACTCTGCCATGCAAACCATTTTTGCCCAGTCTCTTTCTTATGGTGGAGTCATGAACACTCATCTTAACTGAGACAAGTGAGGCCTGCAGTTCTTTGGATGTTGTTGTGGTGTCTTTTGTGGCCTCCTGGATGAGTTGTCGCTGCGCTCTTGGGGTAATTTTGGTCGGCCGGCCACTCCTGGGAAGGTTCTCCACTGTTCCATGTTTTCGCCATTTGTAGATAATGGCTCTCACTGTGGTTTGAGGCAGTCCCAAAGCTTTAGAAATGGCTTTATAACCTTTTCCAGACTGATAGATCGGTAGGTTTGTGACCTCAAGCTGAAGCGAACTTGGGTTCTGCAGCAGGACAATGATCCAAAACACACCAGCAAGTCCACCTCTGAATGGCTGAAGAAAAACAAAATGAAGACTTTGGAGTGGCCTAGTCAAAGTCCTGACCTCAATCCGATTGAGATGCTGTGGCACGACCTTATAAATGTGTTTCATGCTCGAAAACCCTCCAATGTGGCTGAATTAGAACAATTCTGCAAAGATGAGTGGGCCAAAATTCCTCCACAGCGCTGTAACAGACTCATTGCAAGTTATGGAAAACGCTTGATTGCAGTTGTTGCTGCTAAGGGTGGCCCAACCAGTTATTACGCTTAGGGGGCAAACACTTTTTCACACAGGGCCAAGTAGTTTTGGATTTTGTTTTCCCTTAATAATAAAAACCTTCATTTAAAAACTGCATGATGTGTCTACTTGTGTTATCTTTGACTAATATTTAAATGTGTTTGATTATCTGAAACATTAAAGTGTGACAAACATGCAAAAAAAATAAGAAATCAACACTTTTTCACACCACTGTATTTCTGTTAAATTAATAAGTAACTGGACTGTTAAGTGAAAGGAGATGTTCAGGATCTTCAACAGCCTGGATGTTCAGTATCCCTTCAGCTGTGGTCATGTTTGCCAAGGTTTCACCAGGAAAACTGGAGATCATGTAAGGGCTTGCAATGCAATAACACCTCAAACTGAAAAATGCTAGAATTACAGGTGTGCAAATGTCCCTAATTCTTTTAGTTTCCCCTAAAAACTAAGAGAGAACTTATTGTATTAGGATTGTAAAAAAGCCTTTATACCAGACAGTAGATAAGGACTTGAGTTAATGACTCAGACTCGAGTTGCACTTTAATCCACCTTGCAATCAGTGTTGGAGAGTAACTAGTTACATGTAATGGCGTTACGTAATTTAATTACGAAATAAATGTAACAGTAATTTGTTACAGTTACTGAGAAGAAATATGTAATTAAATTACAGTTACTTATGAAAATGTTAAAGATTACAAATAGGGTTACATCTGAATATTTTCTTTAAAGAACTAGGGTATGTTGAATAATAGTAATGTGTTGCTAGAATTTGTTATTATAGTTAATTTGTTATTACTATATTGCATATAGTTTTCATTATCATGAGTGTACAGAAATAAAAACAGAGCCTTTAGTTTGGAATGATATATTACTCGTTTCTGTATAATAAAAAGTGATGTAGTAGTCAGTGGAGTTACTGTAGCTGCTATGTGGAAAAAATCCACCAAAATGTGCCAGCGCGTTCATCGACCCCATAGTGTATTCAAGACCTGTATTCAAAACATTCACAACAAATTAGCTAGTCTGCTAGCTACCTTTACCAGACACACTTCTATTTATCAACCCTTTGACAGAAAATATATAGCTCCCATTTTTCCTCCTTGAAAATGTGTTGGTAATGTCAGATCTAATATAGAAGAAGTTGCTTTCGGCTGCTCCCTGTTCGGGGTCGCCACAGCTGACCAACTGGTCCGCACAACAACTTGGCACAGGTTTTACGCCGGATGCCCTTCCTGCCGCAACCCTCCCATTTTTCCGGGCTTGGGACCGGCACTGCATCCAGTGGCTGGGGTTGAGGCATTGGCTGGGAATCGAACCCGGGCCTTCCGCATGATAAGCGAGCAACCTACCACTGAGCCACCAATGCCTAATGTCAGATCTAATATAACTTAGTTATTTTAGCATTGTAGCATACCTTATGACGACTCACAAAGTCATTGAGTTGTGAAATTCACGTGCACACACACACACACACACACACACACACACACACACACACACACACACACACACACACACACACACACACACATACAGAGATTTAATTAATTTCTTTCCCTAATTGCATTGACGGCTATGAGACACCAGTGTTTTTCTTTTATTAACTGTTTTAATGACTGTGTTATTGCCTATTTGGGTTTGTGTATATGCTTTATTTTTTCAGATTATGTTTTTTTTCAAGGCATTGTTACTTGCCAGTGTGTTCTATCATAGCTATGCAAAGGTTTGATTCCTAAAACAGTATTAAACAATTTTTGTTATGAAGTCTGGTTTTGTGGTGGCTATGCTTAAAATTAAATTAATATAATCTTAAGATTTTGAAATTTTAACAGTAAACAGAGTTGAGTACTACTACTGTAAGGTTAACCCTGCCTGGTATAAATGTCTGGAAATGATTTAGTTGAAAATATCCATTACAAACTTAAAAGTAATCAAAAAGTAATCAAATGTAATCAGTTACTTTACTTTTATAAAGTAATTGAAAAGTTACACTACTTATTACATTTTAAATAGGGTCATTTGTTATATGTAACCTATTACATTTCCAAAGCAACCTTCCCAACACTGCTTGCAATATAGCTGAGGCTGAAAAGTCATAAAAAATAAACCTAGGGCTGGCAAGATTAATGTAGTAAATGAATATGGGGTCAATTTAAATTTACATATGGATTTCTGTAACATTGCTCCTGTTCATTGTTAAAAGCACTATATAAAGCATTATATAGGCTGCTCCTTGGCTGCTGTAGAATGGACATTATTTACATTTGCGTTATTTACTGTCCAGTGTCACCCAAATGAGGATGGGCTCCCTTCTGAGCCTGGTTCCTCTCAAGGTTTCCTAACCTAACAAAAAGTCAAAACAAATAGATATCAATAACCTTAACAATAATATTTAATTTTGTGCAGTTATTCTCTACAAATTAGTTGCACTATATATATAACATACACAGTACGGCATTCAGTGAAATGCTTTCTACAACTGACTGTGCCATAAAAATAGCAGTAGTGTAGTGTAAAAAAAAAAAAATCCAAGGTCTAGTCCTATGTATTGTCTTGGTT
Source organism: Hemibagrus guttatus (assembly GCA_033459395.1). Taxonomy (NCBI): domain Eukaryota; kingdom Metazoa; phylum Chordata; class Actinopteri; order Siluriformes; family Bagridae; genus Hemibagrus; species Hemibagrus guttatus. The sequence goes on from JAUCMX010000023.1 coordinate 9,767,474, forward strand.
GAAGGGGCAAATGGCCTAGTGAAAGAAGATCCTCCTCATTCTCTCAGTGTTTGCCTTCAAGAAGGTCTCTCAAGGTTTCATCCTCACATCATCTCAGGGAGTTTTTCCTTGCCACCATCGCCTCAGGCTTGCTCATTAGGGATAAAATAGTTACTTTACTTTAAACTTTATAATATCTTTTTCTTCTCTGTTTCTATACTTACGTAAAGCTGCTGTGAGACAATGTCCATTGTTAAAAGCGCTATACAAATAAGTTTAATTGGAATTGAATTGAATGATATACATAAAAAGGTCAAGAGCTGCATAAATAAAATTGAATACAAACTTTAATTGAATGCAGTGCAGGTTTGTTTCTCAATCCCATGACAATTCCATGTGCAGCAATTAACACTACTATTAATCACTATAATTAACAGCACATGTAGATTTAACACAGTTAATCAAACCAGCAGAAGATGTTAACACTAGGTGGAGCCACAGCACAGAAGATCAAGGTACAGCAGCTTGTTCTTCATACCACTCTGCAATTACTACTTTACTGGTTTTATGACGGTGATTCTGAAATATGATCCAGTCTGGCTGTAAAAAGAGATGAAAATATGTAGCTCTTAAAATAAATGGAAGGTTTTATTTATTTTAGCAATGTGTACATATATGCATAGGTTATACATTATGGTCATACGTAGGTTATCTTCTAACCTAACAAAGCAGAAGAATATCAATAACCGTAAAAATAATATTTAATTTTGTGCAGCTGTTCTCTACAAATTAGTTGCTTTCTACAACTGACTGTGCCGTAAAAATAGTAGTAGTGTAGTGTAAAAAAAAATCCAAGATCTAGTCCTAGGTATTGTCTTGGTTGAAGGCCCAAATGGCCTGGTGAAAGAAGATCCTCCTCATTCTCTCAGTGTTTGCCTTCAGGAAGCGGAAGTGCTTCCCTGACCACAACAGAAAAAAATCTGTTGTTCAGATGGCTGAGGTCCTTCACTATCTTTCTGGCTTTGGTCCAGCACCACCTGCTTGCCTGTCCTGCTTGGTGCTGTTCCCAAACCAGGCTGTGATGCTTCCTGTCAGGATGCCATGAATTGTGCAGGTTTAAAAGTTCCTTAGTACATTAGAGAGCAGTTTAAAGTTCCTAAAGTGTCTAAGGTGGTAAGACACTGAGGGGCTTTCTTCACCAGGGTGTTAATGTGACAGGAGCATGACTGGTAATGAGTAATGTGAATTCCAAGATACCTCTCTGAACACTGGGGCAGGGGGTGATAGCTCCTGTCCTGCTTCCTCCAGAAGTCCTCTATATCAAGGTCATCAAACCATTTCATCAGCAAACTTGACAATGGTGGTAGAGTTGGAAGTTCCACAAAGTCATAAGTGTACAGTTATTACACCAAGGGGCTCAGGACACAACCATGGGAAGGCTCCAGTTTTAAGGATTCTCATAATAAACTACTTAATTTTCCTACATTAGCCTTCATGCGTGGCTGTTCATTCTTACACTACTTAATGCTTTCTCTGGTGGTTAATATATTATTACCTATTAATGATTAATATCTTAATGTCTTGAATGTGATATAATATATTCATGCAGCTGCTACAGTGCTCTGGCTAAATAAACTTCAGAAAATCTTAACATGAGGGAGGCTGAGACATGTTAACCCACCTGTACTACTGTCAGGAAGTTGGAGATCCAGGGACGAGTCCCATACCCACCAACTTGGTAATTAATAAGGAATAATAATAAGAAAATGATACTGTTAAATGTTGTAGTCAAGAAACAGCATTTTAACACAATTTCCCTTGTGTCCAGATGGCTCAGGGCTGTGTGTAGGAGGTGTGTGATGGCGTCATCAGTAGTTCAATTGTGACAGTATGCAAATTGTAATGGGTCCAGGGTGTCAGGTAATGAAGAGCTGATGGAGTATCTGACTAACATTTCAAATCACAGTTGAGATCAGGGCTACTGGGTGATAATCATTGAAGCAGGCATGATGGGGTTTTTTTTGGGACAAGAATGATAATAAACTGTAAAGCATGGAGAATTACTGACTGTACCATGGAGTAGCATCCAGTAGTATCTAAGTGCATGCTCCTCAGACCAATGATGTAGAGCCCATGTCTATAAAAATGAATTAATTCATCTACTAATTCATCTTTCTTAACAAACACGTGGATGACTACACCAAGAGAATCGTACAAGCTGGAATAGGTAGAGTGAGAGGGTTTTCCTGTTCTGCTCTACCATGAAGGGCATTTTGCATGGTTTGTGTCCAACTGTCTCCTTAGAGTGAACATTCACTGCAAATCAAAAGTATTTTGGACTGCACACCTTTATCCTATGGTGAAATTTAATGGTCTTTTTACCCAGCTACTACCCTACCCAGAAAGTTATCCTGGGTGAGGATAAATCTACCCAGATCTACTGGATTGACAGCCCATTGAATTGTTCAGTGTATGAAAATACAAAAATTTACAAAATTATTAGAAACAATTGTACCTCTGCATATTCATGCAGTTATCTAATCAGCCAATCATGTGGCAGCAGCACAATGCAAACAATCATGCAGATACAGGCCAAGAGCTTCAGTTACTGTTCATATCAAACATCAAAATGGGGATAAAGTGTGATCTCTGTGACTTCAACTGTGGCATGAATTACTATTTTGACTATTTCATTAATTGTTGTTCTCTTGTGAATTTCACACACAAAAGTTTCTTGATTTTTCACCGAATTGTGCAAAAAAAAAAAAATAAATAAATAAAAAAAACAATAGAAATGAACGAGTTGTCCATCAGGTTCCGCTACTGTCATCCAAGAATAAGAATCAAAGGCTATTATGGGCACAGACTCATCCAAAGTGGACATCTGAAGACTGGAATATGACCAGGTGATTTCTTTTTCCGATCTTCATCTGTCTAGTTTGGGTGAGTCTGTGTCCATGATATCCTACGTAAAAAATGTGGTCAACCTTACAGTACCGTTACATACACTTCTAGAAATTATGTCAAGGCATATTGACACAGCTGTACTGGTCATTCATGCTGACCAGTACCTAAGACACCAATAAAATAATAATATGATATTTAATTACATCAAATTAAATGAATACAAGACTGACATTAAATTAACTAAAACACACACACACACACACACACACACACACACACACACACATCTATAATAACTACAATGTTAATACAACTATAACTGACCTAGTTCAGATAAACCTGATCTAATACAACGACAAATGATCTACTACTACACTACCTTACACAATTTAGTACTGTTCAATCAATGACTACTGATCAAACACAACTACAATTTACACAAATCATTACAGCTGAACAATTACAACTCAACCAGTTCACAAAAAAGAATTTAGTACGCCTATACCTGACCAGTACAAGGACAACAAATCTAGTACAACTACTACGACAACGTGGCCTTAGGCATGCGCTTGCTCATTAGAGATAAATGATAGGGATAAATAGTAACATAACTTTAAACTTTATATTTTTTCTATGTTTTTTTTCTATGTTTCTATACTTCTGTAAAGCTGCTTTGAGACAATGTCCTTTGTTAAAAACACTATACAAATAAATCAAATCGAATTTAATTGAATACTACAGGTCCTTTAGATGACAGAACTTACAACCTATCCATTAAAGCTACAACTGTTCAAGTACAACTACATCTGATATAACACCTTACAATTATTCAGTATAATCAGATCTGATACAGTACAGCCTCAACTGACCTATTAGAACTACAATTCCAGTACTGTACAGAACTTATTTGGTAGACTACAACAGATCCATTACAGCAACAGCTGCTCCAGTACAACTATACCTGGTCCAAAACAACCACAACAGAGCTAGTACAGATACATCTGATTAAACACAAGGACAACTGATTTAGAACTAATCTAAACTAATTAAACTAATACGGTACATTACAACTGATCCAGGAAATGCAGAACTTACAAATGATCCAGTAAAGCTGTGTCTGATCTAGTACGCTACACAATGTACAACTGATTGTATACACTACAACCGATCCATCTTGCATTAGGTGCAGAATTTGATGTTTGGTTCAAATTACAGGTATTTACATGGAGAATAATAATTAATATTGCTCTCTCTCTCTCTCTCTCTCTCTCTCTCTCTCTCTCTGTCTCTCACTTTCACACACACACACACACACACACACACACACACACACACACACACACACACACACACACACACACACACTACATCCAGTACAGCCACTCCATTACACTAAAGTACAACTACAATTAGTAAAGTGCAATGGCAGATCCACTACAGTACATAGTAGATCCAGTACAACAGCTGTTCTAATAGCTTCTAAATGATCCAGTATGACCACAACAGATCCAGTCTAACTACACTACGAATGATCTAATAAAACTACAATTAATGCAGTACAGTACAACTGATCTAGTACAACTATATCAGATCCAACAAATCTACTACTATCTACTACTACAGTATAGATACAGCTGATCCAACTGATCGTTAGAATAGAACATAACTGAGCCAGCACTACTACAAGTTA
>JAUCMX010000023.1:9772549-9843454 GCA_033459395.1 Hemibagrus guttatus
CAACACTGTTAAAATTCAACACTGTGTTATAATTCAACACTTATAATTCAACACTGTGTTATAATTCAACACTGTGTTATAATTCAACACTGTTAAAATTCAACACTGTGTTATAATTCAACACTGTTAAAATTCAACACTTTTATAATTCAACACTGTTAAAATTCAACACTTTTATAATTCAACACTGTGTTAAACTCTGGACAGATATCCATGGTGCGCTAAATGACGTCACAACTCGTTTCTGGAGAGCAGTGCGCATAGTTGGTGCGTCTGCAACAGTCAAGATTGTGAAGTGTTTTGCTTGTGAACTAGCAACAAACTTCACATAGCAGCTCGAATAGACAGTTCCAGATGTTAGAGTTGGAGTTAACATTAACAAACAATATTACGGCTTTCAGACATGTCTTCTTCATATATTCAAGATTTTGGGTCCAGCATCCGCTCTTCTGCTCATATTATATACTTGCTTGACATCCCCTTTGTTACTTTAGTTTTTTAAATGTTTAAAATAATGCTTCTATATTATGCTAAAACAGGGCACAAGTGTTTGGCAGGTACTTTATTTGCAGACCTCAGCAAAGCTAATGTTTGACGGTGCTTGTGAAGAGATGTAAGAATTCACTCAGTTCATATGTAGTTATGAAATGTGGGGTTAGGGGCAGGGTTAGCGCTTCTACTTTTTTTTAATGACTTCATCATACTCACTGTGAATTTGTACAAATTTTGCTCGAGAGACATACTTTTACCATATCATCTAACCAAGCATTTATCAATGTTTTCACGGTGTCAAGCTCTTCATTTTTTGAACAAACCTCAGTAGACCTTTAATCAGGCAAATAGACATAAGATAAATGATGCAATATTTGGCCAAAGAGACATAGCCTTTATCCTACCCATGCTAGGTGGCAGCTTTCTGTGACATTGCTCAACATAAGCTATATCTGAACAGTCATTCCTTCCGTCCTTGACGCTGAAACACAGGAAGCACTGAATGATATAGTACGATATGATACAATGCTCGAAATAATACAACATTTTCTCTTTTTAGTCCTTATTTTTTGTAGATGTTTCATAGACATTTCGTAGATTAACACAGTTTTAAAAATGTGTGCCCACACTATGCAAATAGATTTAATCAGGTCAATCCAGTTAGACCCGACATTAAAGCTCTGTAATGGCTAAGAGGTTTGGAGAAAGGGTTAGAAATATTGAAGAATTTAAAGGGGTCATTCTTAGGGATCACACTACGAACAGTTTGAATCCATTAGCCAATTGGGACTTTATAATTATTTATTGTGACAGGATCTGTGAGTGCTGAAAATATATAGGAAACCCCTCAAGCCGTAAGAGCACTTCATCTATTTTAATGTTCCCTGTAGGCAAGAATTGCACTTTCCTCATTTAAGAGATGAGGAAATATGACTAGATGCACAGTGAGTTTTCGTTTTCATCCATTGCTTACACAGAGAGGTCATTTTACTACTGAACTCTCTCAGCTGTTTTTTTAATCGCATACTTATGAGCGAACATATGGCAGGCCTAAGGGCTCTGCATGATGTCCTTTAGGTTCACCATATTGGTGGCTTTCAAAAATTCACCACAAACCGCAATAACATACTCAGTTGCTATGTCCCTTAAACTTTATGTTTGCAGTCACAGCTTGTGAATGGTTTTTTGGTGAGGCTGTGTGATAAATCAATAATGATAATGTAATTTAAAACCTGACAAGCAGATGCACATAAAGTAAACACAGTCTGCCTAAATCCTTGGACACTGCTCAAATGTGATATCAAAATGTTCTATTTTAAATTATTCTCTTGCGCATTTGTGTTCGTTTAGGAAATCAAATATTAGATGTTTCAGCAGATAGCTTAATTGATGCCAGAGCATCGAAGTCACAGAGCCGAAACTGCTGGGTTTCTAAATGGACCTCAGAACTAACCCTGCAGTTCTGGCAATTTCTCTCAACTATAGTTTGAGACTGTTCTTGATTTATATCTATTTGTTTGGCAAAATTTTAACTGTAGTGTCCTAACCATGCCAGTGTCCATTTCAAACAAAAAAAAGTTAATCCTAAAGATTCAATCAAGCAGTCCCTAGAGGAGAACTGAACAGCTGCAACTTAACTCATCATAAACCACACCAAACACTAACTAATACATCATATCTTCCACTTCAAGTATATACGTTCCCAACCATTGTGTTAAAATATGTTGCAATTGAGTGGCAATCTGGCAACCCAGGCAGTGAGAAAAAGTGTGTCCAGAAAGATGCTATTGTTCGGCCCTCAGCAGCGCACTCGCCTTTTAAATGCGAACTTTATAGGCGCAGCTTGGGGAGAAGGGGGTGTGGACACACACACACACACACACACACACACACACACACACACACACACACACACACACACATACACACACACACACACACAAAGCCCTGAGGGAACAGAATCAGGGTCGAGGGGGAGTGTGTGACCTTTCCACCAAGAAACGCCGGGGGTTCAACAACATTTACACACGTAATGTATTCTGCACAAGGCGGACGAAAAGCCGAGCAAATAATCCCGTTTTTTTTTCTTTCTTTCTTTTTTTTTTTGGGGAGAACGAGATGTGAACAAAGCTGGGGTTTGTGTGTCCCCCCTCCACAAACTCTCGCTCAATTGTCACTCAGTTCACGTATCAGAATAATGAACCGCAGTTTAAACGCAGCTTGTGATTTCACATAAACTATAATTTTTTTAACGTCTTAAATTTCTCAAATAGACTTTCCTGGGTTTAAAGTTCCATTATGTCTACTAAGTTACTTTCACAGGGTTTGTTTGTGTCCAGCTGGACTTATATAAACCCTGTAGGTGTTAATTCAACACTGGAGAATTTTGCTGTGCGCCTACTAATGATGCACATGTTAAAGGAAAAAAACCAAGCACATATGGTATCAGTAATGCTTTACCACCTTGTAAACTTCATGTTTCCTACGCAAAGTAGTGCACATGCCAGAACGAACGTGTAGTGCATATAAAGCTATATATAATGCCCTGAGCATGAGCTGACGGATATGGCATGTACAGAATGCCTACATTGACCATATTTTTATAGGCTAACTAGAGAAAATATAGTGCTTGCAAGGATCTAGAATTAATTGAACAAGGATGACAGATATAACACAGTTTAACAAAAAAAGACAAATGTTTTCAAAAGCTGGAAGTTTGAAACTTCCTAGTCTAAAAAAATATGAAAAGAAGCAGAGAGAGGTACAACGAAAGAAATAAGCAAGAAAGAAAAAAAATCACATGTTGTGAGAACATTGTTGCTAGGCAACAGGGAAATATGATCAAATTATATATGAAATAGGCTTATGTTTTATCATACTAGCATGTCGTTATTAATGTGTTTTTACAGACAATGTGACACAACTATTGAGAACATTTACCTCAGCAGTGAAGAAACCTCATAGTTACACTTCAAGCTTATAGCAATCTTTCATTACACCAGGAAACATCAACATTGTCTCACAACTCACTCGAATCTATCAAAACATTTTTCTTCAGGAAGTTGTGAACACTCTAACATATTATTTAACTGATTAAACCCAAAAGAGATTTAAGTAAATGGCTGATATAGGCTACGGTTTGTTATGTTGTAACAAAACCATGTCATTTGAGTACTGAAGATGTGTTGAAGTTATGTTTGGTTGCTAAGTGTACATTCACATTGAGAAGCAAGGTGTTATGATTACTTCAGAACTTCTGAAATCTTCAGGAGTTAGGGCGCAGTGTTGATGTATGTTAGTCACTGTACAACAAATTCTGAAAAGTGGTGGTATCATGACTTTTACCAAAATATCATTCTGTAATAATTCTCAAACATATTGCCCAAACTGAAAATATTTCAGCTCGTAAGTTCATAAACATTGGAATTAGGTACTAATATTTATTATGTTATTCTTTATTCTGCCTTTAAACTTTGGGCCTTCCTTCTACCTGAGTCTGATGCCTGGAAACATTGTGAAAATTTACAATGTTAGTGCAATAAGGCATGTTAAAATTGACAATGTTAGTGCAATAAGGCATGTTTTGGTTAAAACACTATGTGGCCAGATGTTTGCAGACACCTGACCAACATACCCATATGTATTTTTTTTCACATGTGATTTAGTATTATAATTTGTTGTTATAATAAAATCCACTCTTCTGGTAAAGTCTTCCCACTAGATTTTGGAGTGTGGCTGTGGGGGTTTGTGCTCATTCAGCCACAAGAGCATTAGTCGGGTGCTGATGTTGGGTGAGGAGGCCTAGGGTGCAGTCGGTGTTCCACATCATCCCAGAAGGTGTTCAGTGGAGTTGAGGTCAGGACCCTGTGCAGGACACTCGAGTTCTTCACTCTATTCTTAGTAAATCATGTCTGTAGGGACCTGGCTTTGTACACAGGGGTATTGTCATGCCGGAACAGGTTTGGGCCTGTTAGTTCCACTGAATGCTACAGCATTCAAAGACCCTTGTGGCAACAGTTTGGGGAAGTCCCACATATGTGTGTGATGGTCAGGGCTCCACAAATGTTGTCCATTTAGTGAAGCTTTAATTAGAGGACGTGATAGGTTGTGCATACAAGGATGTGGTAGTATAAAGCATTTTTATGCAACTCCTAAAATGATCCCTGTGAGAAACCCACATAAAGATAAGATTTTATCAGGAGTATTATTTTCTTAAGAGCGTTGTAAGAAGGTACAAGTTATTAAATTACAAATTTATAATCCTTACTCCACCAAGTTGTGCTTGTCTTAAGAAGAAAACATACAATGACTTAATACGAATAGGATTAAAGAAATAATAAGAATAAAGAAAAGAATAAAACATGATGAGGTGTGCTGTAATAGTAAAAATAAACAAGCCTGAATTATTAAGTTGAATATATACACAGTTGAATATTTTCTTAGAACAACACACCAAAAAGTGTTTTATTGCTCTTATACTACAGCAGTTTACAAGACTACAGCTTTTTATTTACTAAAGAAAGACACATATTTTTCTCTTTTGTCCTGCTTAATGTTGTGGAATGAAGTTAGAAGCAGCTATGAAGTAATTGCCTCGCTTATTCATAAAGGCAAAACAAACGAGGCTTCTTATTGAGATACTACAAAATTCAAAGACAGTTGTTCATAAGATTTTCACATGGCAAAATTATACGTTTCTCTTTGTTAATTAACTACAATGTGTATCATTTGCGTCTAAAAATGTTTATTAATTAAACTAAGTTTATGCATTTGGCGTTTTTAGAAAATGATAATAACATTGTTGTAATAATACTGCTGTATTAATCAACACCTTCTGACCAATCAAATTTGAGAAATCAGCAGCTCTGTGATAAAAGTCACATTAAAATATAATACACTTGTCTGGCTCTTTAGTGGCGCAACAGAAAAGCGTTTGCCCGTTCATCGGGAGCCAAGGGAGCAAAACTGGCCGTGCTCTCTGTGTGGGAGGGATGACATTACTGTCTCTCACCTGTCAATCACAGCGACGCTAGTCAACCATCTGTGTGCTCCTGTATGCAGATAAGGGCAGACAGCGCTTTCCTCTAAGTGTGTTACGCTGCCCTGTGATGTGATGTAGCAATAGCAGCGGTTCAGAAAGATTCAGTTGGCTGGCTTCATGTGTCAATGAGGAATCACGCATTTGCCTTGCCCTCGCCAGCTGGTAGCTATCATATAATATGGGAGAGTTAGCTAGTGGATGGAAATTGGCAGGTGGTCAAATTGGAGAGAAAATGGGGGGAAATCCAGACTAGTTTAGCAGAAAGCAGAAAATACAAACAGTGAAATAGCAGGCCTACTCCAGGAGCCAAGCAAATGACACTATTATTATTTTTTATAATTGTAACATTAACATTGCTTCTTCTGTGAGCTGTTCAGTTACCCATGTCATCATATCATCATATAAACCCAGTGAAATCTCTAAATAAACCCATCATGCCCCTAAGAAGGAAATCTGAACAGAGTAGTGTTTAAAGTTCTCTCTTTGCAACTTCAGCAGTTGATGTTAATGATAGTTAGCACATTTGTGTTTTTCGCTTGATGCTGACATATACTCATATGATTATGTAATTTTTTTTTTCATCATTTTAAACATTTCTATCCGCTTGTGCCATCTGTTTGCACCACTTTTTCCATCCTCTATCGTTCCTGCCACCTGCCTTCTCTTTTATATCGTCAGTCAACATGTTCCGTTCTCTCTGCCTTGCTCTTTCATTCTTTTATCTCCTCTCTGTTCCTCCATCTCTCCTCCTCTCCCACCTCTCCCGCTCGCTGTCATTCCCCCTTTATTTCCACGTGCTGCACAAAGGAGCGCAACGCTCTCGCCTGTGGCGTCATGAGCGCATCCCACAGGAGGACCGAAACGCCTCTCTGTTTTGCAGATAAAGCACAAGAGAACTTCAAACGCTGATCCGTCCTCGCAAGAGATTTTCTTCTCGGAGGCATTAACACTCAAAACCGGATCGAGTTATTTATAGGGGGTTCAGCTGGTTTATGTTCCTTAGTCATATAACACATAGACATGCACATGTACACAGATTAGGCACTTACTGATTGCATGCTGTCACTAGGTTTCCTGTGCATTAGTGAACGTTTATTAGAAGCGATGATTATTTAGAGGAGACGTTATAGATATAGATCTCACAATGCACAATACATAATCTCTAAATAGCACAAGACACTATATGTTCACATGAATCATCAACAAAGTGCCAAAAAAGTGTTATTTCAACAGCTTGAGTACTCACATTGCCAAATGGCGAGGTCTTATTCTTGAGTCGAAATACATTTTGTGTATGTTCTTGAGTTTCTTTCAAAAACTCGAGCTTCATCAGTGTTATTGCATGATACCATATTTTCAGCTACATTAGCTATTTTCAGTAAATTAGCTAGTTATTAATCCCAAAAAATAAGTGAAGATACTTTTTCGTCATTGCGTACAATGCAACAAAATTTAGTGTGGCCATTCTCAGCCAGCAATGAGGACATTTTAATATAATGTTACTGCAATCACTATTCTGAGAAGATACTCGATATAGAATAAGAGGCTCCAGCTCTTCAGTATCCGACTCTTAAATTATAGCAATGTGTGCAGTCTCCACAGTTTGTAGGTTTCCATCCCCAATACTGTTATAACCAACTGGTACCTATTAAAGGATTTAAGTTTTTTTTTTAATGAAGATTACAAAATTTTCTGGATTGGTTAATGGTTTCCCTCTTTGCACTTTACTTTTACTGATGATTTAATCAAATGATGAGTAAAACGATTGAAATTTAAAAAATGTTAATTCACAAATAAATAAATTTGTGAAATAAAGAGATTCTAATATTCAATCAGCTCATTGTTACTACAAGTACCAGTAGAGGTTGTGTACTGTTGATACCTAGAATCCTCTCAGAATAATGAGAATTCATTGCAGTAACATTATTTTAGCACCATTTCATGTACTCCTCCCAACAGTCTTAAGTAAAAACTTAAAAAACTTTTTTTTTTTTAAAGACTCTGCTGTTTGCAGTAACACAAAACAGGTCATGGGTGTCAAAATCAAGTTGACCTGCGGTGCTCAGCCCTTGATTCTGATTGATTAGGGCTGTGTAGTGCCTGAGTGTATTAAGTACAACCAATGCTACGTAAAGCTTTATGACAAAAGAGTGCGGGGTGCACCTGCTTTTAGCCACTTGTGTCTAGATCTCAGGCCTATCACCGCATGTCATTTCAGTACTTGTGTGTATGAGAGAGAGTTTTAATGCTGTGTGCATGTGGCTCAGTGCATGTGTGAGGCCAGCGCAGGGTTGCTGACCCCTTGGAGCCCTCATTTGTCACCTGTCTACATATTTAAACCAGGCCTTCCTCCCTCATCAGTGTCCCTCTCTAACAACCACCAAAGCGTTTGTTGGTAATTTGTCGCCCCTCCTTCTCCTGCCTGGACTGCTCTCGTTTGTTTTAAAGATCAGTTCCTCTTGGTGCAACTGTGATGCATGAATTTTTTGCTGCATGGAAGGTGTTATGTGTATTTAAGATGAAGTAGCAGGTGATAAATGAATGTTAAAAATCATATGACACTTGAAGGTATTTGCATTATGCACACATCTATTGGTTTATCTAGATTTTGCTGAGGTCCCTATGGTGTAGAAAAAACATACAGCTAAAATAGTCATACAGTACAAAATGTCAGATTTGATGCCCTGATATATATATTTACCACGCACCTTTGTGAAAATCTTCTAAAAGTAGACTGCAAGTTTTCTGCTCTGTTGTACGTGCAAAAACAGTGACGAAATCAAATGCATGTCAAAACACATTTTTTGGCTGAGAATATTCAGCTACCATTGTCCAAATGGTCAAATTGGGGCAAACGCGCACACACACATGCAGAAAGAAGAATTAATACATTCACTGAGTTAGTGGAGAAAAAGCCCCCTATTGACAAGAGGGGTCACAGAGTTCACAGCAATGTGATATATCGGACGAGGAGCCAATTAACCTCTTCAGGTCTTTTTCTTTGGCCACGAAAAGAGAGCTGGTAGTAGATTAAACAACGCGACAACCCCCCTCCGCGAAAGAACGAACACTTAAGACGTCAAACACACACACACACACACACACACACACACACACACACACACCAACTTGCTTCAACATCCACCCACCAACCACTCCCACCTTAAAAAACAAGAGCCACAAGTCTTTTATAGTGTTGACCCTATAAAAGGGTCATTTCCTGAAGGTGCAGGAACCATAAACGTTAAGAGGTCGAATGCAGAAAAGACAACCTGGCCGTCCGACTGTCCTTTCAGTCAGTGGGCAGAGTGTGTGAGGAGTTAGTGACTAAACCTACATACCCGCCGGATGGTAACACCTGCGTCTGAGATCGTTTTCAATGATTCCCGTCCATAGGAAAGGGAAGGGGAGAGAAGGGGGGGGTTGTTCGAGCAAACGTGTGCGGAGCCTTTTGTGTCATCTGCCTGTTTTGTTTGAGCAGGAATAAAGACTGAGGACAGTGGGGCTGTTGAGCTAGCACAACACGCTGTCAATTTTATGGCTAATAAACTTTCAAAGAGCCCAAAGTCCATTAATACCCGAGGCAAAATTTCACCAGGCCTCTCAGGAATCTCGCTCTCTCCTCCCTCTCGCTCTTCTTCCCACGCTGGGATGTTTTTAACCCCTAACCGGCATCACTCAAAATGCATCAAGCACATGTATAATTAAACATCACCACAAACACTAACACCTCACACACACTGACAGCTAGGCATTCTGTATGAGTGTGTGGAAATTGGATTTTGGATTTGGCCCCTTTTTTGCAGGGGAGTTTAGAGACTGTGTTGAAGCTGTATAGATGAACATGAACATAGACTGTATCCTGACAGCTATGTGATAAACCAAAGTAGGTAGAAAAATCATTCTTGTATGATCGATTATGAGTTGTATAAATTATTTTGACAAGATTATGTTACTGGCCGCCAAAGATTTCCTGTGTTATGAAGGGATGTATTGCATATAGAACATTAAATATAATAGACACTGCTCATAATACTAATATAACATATGACAATATACAATATGCAACACATAACAGACATGGTGGTGGTAAAGAACACCATGCGGTTCAGCCGAGATATTTATTCACATTTTTTTTGCTACTACAAGGTTTCAATGGGTGTATAATGTTTAATTCCTCATAACTGAATGATATGCAAATAGCAAACTTACTGCCCACATACCAATATGCTATCATTATACAGTAGTTGCTATGGTTACATCTTAGAGAGCATTATCTCACTCTTTTGTCGCTTTAAATGAAACCATTAACATGTACTGTAGCTCATAAATAATTTCTTTCTCTGTAAATTCATGTTCTTGATTTTTGTTATTTTTATTGCGATGTGATAGTGAAGTTTTAAAGCATTGTCCTCTTTGTTGCGGCTCTCACACTGAATTTGTGTGTTCCTTTTTTAATATAGTGTTTTGCTTGTTTTTGGTTGATTTCTGGTTAAAATCTACAGTAAAAAAATAGGTTACAAATTAGGTTTGTAATTAGACTTTCTGTCTTTTAGTCCTAGTGCACAGATGATTGGTAACATAGTGTAGAAGAGCACAGCTCCATTTTCCTAATGGGTGTATGTGGATGACAAGACTGCTTACCTGCTGTGTGCCTGTAAGCTGTAGACTTACACGATTAAAAGCAGGAGGAATGAATATTGCAGTCAAGCTAATGGTGTTTGGTTATCTAGATTTTTTTCAAGGATAGGACTAGTTAACTTGAGTTTTTTTTTTTTTTTTTTTTTTTTTCTGCAAACAGTTAGGGAAACAAACAATTATAAAATACAACAAATAGTACAATACCCTGGTACTGAAGTTATAATTTCAAAATATGAATAAAAATTGTTTGCCAGTTCAAATATAGTACACTCTGAGATTTTTCTAAAGATAAAATCTTTACAAATCTCATTTAGGACAGTCTGGAGTGGCTGGAGTAGAGAGGGGGGATTTTAGTTACAGCTATTGGAATGTGTGAAAGCAGCAGCTCAGCTCTGTAATGCCACGTGGAGCAACAAGCGTTCTGTCCTAAAGGGACTGAGAACATGGACGTTTTTATCGGGGGCTGCTTTTATAGGGCCGAGTTAAAGAGCCAAAACAGATGTCTGTGCTCACTAATAAAGGAAATAATTACTCAGCGCTCTCCACTAATTAAGCACTTTGTCGAAATGAGGGCGGGATGGAGGGAGGAAACCTATAATAATCCACAAGCTTGTTGCTGCCATTCATGCATTCTTAAAAACCGATGGTCATGAGAAGAACAGCTGAATCATTCTGGCCATTAAGGGCATTGATAAGCCGGAAAGGACTTCATATGTATGAAAAATTAATAAGGATCTTAAGTGTTCACAGAGTGGCTTATCACAAAGAGGATGAGCCGCTAACACACACTTCCTTTTCCATTTAATGTTGGCCATGGAGTTCATTAGCAATGCCGAGTTGTCCGTTGCCAAAAGCACATTTGGATGAAGTCCAAGGCCACTGCTGTTAGGAACAACTGAACAGCTTGAGAATATATGGAGAAAAGAGTGTGCTGCTTCTAAAGCTTTAGTAGTTATTAGGGGCAATGGAATCTCAGTGCTCAGCTTCAGTGCTATTGAGATGAAGGTTGGGAGTTCAAATCTGAGGACTGACAGAGAGCCAGAATTGGGCCCTTAAGCAAGGCCTTTAACCTTCAACTGCTCAGAGACAAAAAAATTATCTCAACTTATTTATTTACAGACACAAAGCATATTAATGTATATATCAGATTGTGAAATTACAGTAGAAAGAACAAACAAACAGAAGAATTAATAATAGAGATATTTGGCTCTGACTGAGTGAAGGTCGCAGAGGGAAGCCGTTCAGAATACTAGCGGCAAGAAATGAATAAATGTATAAGGATGTCTTTTAAAATGTATGTAAAGGAAGATGAGAGAGAGCAGAAAGGTCAGGTCAGCATGTATCACCTCATGCTGGGTTAAGCATTTCATGTTTTTTTTTTCAATAAAAAAAAAAGAATGAATTATTCATTCATTCATCTTCAGTAACCACCTTATCCTGGTCAGAGTCATGGTGGAGCCTATCCCAGGAACATTGCCAGGCAGAAATACATACAGTTTACCACAGGGCACTGCACACACACTCACACCAACATTAAGATGAATTAATGGAATCCATTATTTACAGGACCCAGATTACTTGTAAATTCGCCCAACACTGGCAACACAAAACAAGTGATCCTCGCAGATTCTTAAATGTCACTAATATTTTTTGGAATAGTACTGGATATATTATATATAGATATTTTTCTTTACAGATTTAGTCCATTAAATGTTATTAGCATGTAATGCTAACAACAACTACTGACATTTTCAGTTTCTGGATGTTTCCACTGTTTGATCTGTTTGATGATACCTGATACTTTTACTGCTTCTGTAAAATCATTGGCTTTTATAGGCTTATGCTTTATAATGCATTACTTAACCTGAAGCTTCCACAGAAGGCAATTCGTTTATTTTGTTACAGAAGTTTTGACACTTCGTTGCTCATCAAGAAACCCAAATTCTATGACTATGCAAATTTGAATTGCCCCCAACCTTACCCCTAACCCACCCCTTCCCTTTGTAATAACTGAATACATCTGCATACTGGAACATGATATGCTCATTTATTCATATAACACTCGCCTGTCACATGTTCTTTACTTACTTTTCCAGTGAATTGTTTCCTACCTCTGTAGAGACTACTTTTACACTTTGACCAATCTGCAAACTCAAATGAATTCCCTTGAAAGGATTTAATCAGAAACACGTTTCATGACGTTTTGGTTCCTGGAGTTAAAAATGCCCTTGGGATAGAGATTAGTGAACCGTGTGCTTCAGAACAACAGCACCAACAACTTTTTTTAACTACCTGTGTAACTTTGCAGGTCAGGCATTGCATCTATTAAAGTAGATTTTAGCTCTGACACTAAACCTTAAAAGATTATTCAAAGTACTTATTTTAAATATACACCAGTATTTTATAATTCATAGATTAAAGGGGTTTGCCAAGTCAGCTCAGAAATGAAAATACATTAATGAAAATGTGCAAATTGGCAGTATCATGTTACAGTTATGTCTAATTGTCCTGATATATCACATCACATCACTGTCAGTGTGATGACAGTGTTAGGATTTAATTAATCATAAACTCTTATGAGGCTCATTTTGTAAAAAAAAAAAAAAAATGAGGAGCTGAAAAATCAGACTGAAAAAAGCACTGAACACATGCGAGCTCGAAATATCTGCAGCCTTTTAATGCGAGAACATGGTCCTTGTTTTCCAGAGACCCCACTGTGTTTAAGCTTGTGTTAAATTGGATAAATGTCCATATGCATGCATGTGCTGCATTGTGAATCTTCACAGTGTTACATTTGTCGTTCATTTAAAAGAGTTGTAGGAATGGTTTTTGTAGCCCTAAATGAACTAAAAATTTAGATTTAAAACGTTGTGCTGATTTACTTCACACACATATGTATGTATGTATGTATGTTCTTGGTGAAAGAGTGTATTTTTCTTTAGGAGTTCTTGTAGGATATATAAACATTTTCTAAACTAACTGGCTCTTGTGTGAACATCACAATTCTTGTGTAAATGCTTCTGTGAACAAATTACAAATACATTTGTTCATAAACAGCATGATCAATAGGTTTATACTGCACTTGAGTGTGATAATAAATTGGTGTAACACAATAGTTTCGCCGTTAATGTAATGGTGTATGTAATGGCATAATGATGTAAGTGTGGAATAATGAAGTGTGGAATATCACTACATAGTCTTAATACATAAGCTCTTACAACCTGAAGCGACACTGTTCTGAAAAACCCAATGCCAAGGTAGCAGTCACACAGCACTTTTACCTAGTATTTTCTTTGCTCGTTTGGAGCAAAATTCAATTATGTGATACGATCTTGGAACAAACATCACCCATGCTTTTGTAACTGTGGACCCGAGAAAGAAGGGACCACAACCTTTTACTTTTTCTAATTTAAAAAATCATTGAAAGAAACTCTGCATGAATTAATAGCAACAAACAAATTTCTTAGTATGCCTGCATTGTTACAATGCACTGTATAATGATGCTCTTGTCACCTACAGCACTGTATGGCCTTTTAATGTCATTAAAAAATAGAAGGTTGTGGTATGATTACAACGCACCGATATCTGTATGCTTTTCACAGACTATTGTGCAAACTGGTATTGACTTTATAATACCAACCAATTGACTGGCCATTCTAGCATGACTAGCATGAACTATTTGCTACATTTTAATACTCATTTTGCTAGGAATTATTGTCCCATTATCATACCATGAATTTATTGTGTCATTCCTGTCGCAACTGTAGCTAGAGCCTCCTAAATCTTGACACATGTGGATGTAATGTTTGTGTCCATCTCCCCCTCCAGAAAATGAGAGGTCCCTCATGTTAGAGAGGGAGAATCCCCCAACCTCCTTCTCCTCTGAACTCCTCCCCCACTCCCCTCATCCATTCCTCCTGGGACCCGAGGGCCGAACAAAGAGTGTGCAGGGCCTGTGTGAGTGCCGCTGGGCCCCTGTCTTATTAGAGGAGTCGTTAACGTGTCAGAATGATTAATTTCCAGAGGTGCATAGGGATCCCCTAGAGTCACATTCATTCTTTTTAACACACACTTCCCTCAAAATACTACATTTGCATTTCCCATTAAGAAAATATAGATATATATGCAAATACAATCCCGCCCCCTTTTTTTTGGGGGGGGGGCAGCTAAAACATTATAGGCTTCTGTCTTTCCCCCAACAGATGACCGTTTTCTTTTCCACAGTTTTTTGGTGGGAGGAAAATCCTTCTGGGATTTTCTTTTGCCATCCAGCCAGATACAAAACTTCATGTTAACCCAAACATGTGCATGCTGTGTGTGACACAACCATCAATGGAGTAAGAGATTAAACAGGTGTGTGTATTTTACTATATTAAGCTAATTGACCTCACATATCAAAATTCAGATTAGAAATTTTAATCCAACTTCTTAGTGAAAAATTAGGTAATGCGTTCAAAATATTATTTACATGCCTCTGAATATAGATGCTCTGCAACAAAATATTGATAAAAATTCTAATTAATTCTCTGTAAAAAGTATAAAGTTAAGTTTTGTTTTGGTGGCATTGAAAGTCAAGCCTTTATATCCCAGAACTGGAGCCTTGCAATTGCAAAAACATATCAAAATTATATTAAAGATAAAATACTACACTTACACTTAAGACAATTGTTAGTGATGGAAAGGATTTTAATGCATGTTCTGTTACTCTCTGTATTTTTATACGTAATGAACATATAGTGTGATTCACTATATCACACTATCACACTATATGTACTTTATATACAGAGAATATCAGAAAATATATCAAATCCTTTCCATCAGTGATCTACAGGACAGTATCGATTCGGTCCCTAGACTCAATATTAGATTAAAGCATCTCTACTGAGATCTGTTGAGTGGACACCAGCTGGCTCTACAATCACACATGCAACATGACATCAGGATTACTAAATATTTTACCATAAGATTGTCTGGAACAAGTTTCAGTTGGAACAACTGATGTGTAACGATCCTGTGTATGTGTAAAGATAAATGTGGCATTAGGAGTCTTTAAAAGAAAAAAACAAAACAAATAAAAAACAGAATAGCACAGATTTTTTTCAATCCCCACCCCCACTCTGTAATCCGTTTCCCACATAGTCCGTTCGATATTTTTCCCCTGAGAACTGAATTTAATTATTTCAAGTATCCTCTCTTTGCTATGCTCACCATTAGGATCAGCTACTAAACCTGATTAACTTGGAAATTTTAATGTCAGTGATTCTTAGTCTTTCTGAGACTAACTAGGATAAAAATGAGACAAATTTAATGTCAGGCTTTATAAAAGATGTACAACAGTGTGTATGTGTGTGTTTGTGTGTGTGTGTGTGTGTGTGTGTGTGTGTGTGTGGTATCTAAAAAGACTAGCAGCAGTGTCACACAAGACTAATCATTTGAGTCAATATCTGCTATTGATGTTGAATAGAGTGCTTGGCTGCTTAGCACAGTTTAGTTTAAGATTTTTTATTTTTATATGCATAATTGAACTTCAGA
Organism: Hemibagrus guttatus; assembly: GCA_033459395.1. Lineage (NCBI taxonomy): Eukaryota > Metazoa > Chordata > Actinopteri > Siluriformes > Bagridae > Hemibagrus > Hemibagrus guttatus. The sequence continues at coordinate 9,788,256 of JAUCMX010000023.1, forward strand.
TTTGAATTAAGAGTCAAAGAAAATATCTGAGAAAAATTTTGTTTTTGTCATGTTTTTTTTTTTTTCAGCATGACAATGCTGCATGTCGGTCTGTTTGTGTAGGGACATCAATTTTACATTTTCACTCCCCTTAAACATGACTCTGAGCAAAGCAAACTGTGATTGCTTACTTTACACATCAGTCAGATACCCTCTTTGGCAGTTCGTGGCCAGTAAAAGCTGCTATGGAGGCCAGTGCTTCTGCCATCAGTCTGAAGGTCTGGCTAGGTGAAACTATGTTCCCATCAGTGGCCATCTGGACAATGCTTCAGGTCTTGCTATTTTCAATTGTCCAGTACCAGGCTCCTATCTGTTTGAATGGGGAGAAACCCATATACCAGAAACAAATTGACATGGTGGCCTTTAAAACACAGATTTGAATGGTTAAATCCAGCCCACAAGGTAATTAGACCATTTTACTAAGAGGCGTTAGAGATGTTATAGCCAATCAGTCCAGTTGAAGAAGACCTGCAAGTGAAAGATCCATCTGACTTTATCAAGGTGAACCTGTGACCTCAGGTTTGTAACCCAGTAGAAAACAATAGGCTGTGGTCTCTGCTCAGTAAAGCACAGGATTGAATGTGCTCTTTCTGTTTTTCGTGTTAACATTTTTTGTTAACATTGAGCCATCATGTCTACCAACATATATTAGGCCTTTTGCAGATTTTTCTGCCTGCTGGAATTTTCATATTAAGCCAGAAATTACATATTGCACTCAGAACGCAATGGTTTCGTTAATCCAAATACTTTTAGACACATTTAGGGTGTAAAGTTTGCTTCTATACCATTATTATATTGGCCTGGTATTAATAAGGCTTATCTTGCTACCACGTAATGTTGTGGCTTATTCAGTTATATTTTAGGTAAACAATATGTTACCACCAATTTAGACTTGTAATTACTCCAGTTGAATCCTATTTGCACACTTTTTTTTGTATATGGAATTTTTTTACACTGACATTTACAATAAAGGGGCACGGTGGCTTGGTGATTAGCACGTTTGCCTCACACCTCCAGGGTTGGGGGTTCGATTCCCGCCTCCGCCGTGTGTGTGGAGTTTGCATGTTCTCCCCATGCTTCGGGGGTTTCCTCTGGGTACACCAGTTTCCTCCCCCGGTCCAAAGGTCTCTAAATTGTCCGGAGTGTGTGCGTGCCCTGCGATGAGCTGTCCAGGGTGTATCCTGCCTTGATGCCCGATGGCGCCTGAGATAGGCACAGGCTCCCCGTGACCCGAGAATAGATCGGATAAGTGGTACAGACAATGGGGGAAAAAAAATTACAATAAATTTAGGTCAAGTGCTGGATCACTTGTTCTTTTATTTCTGGTAAACATTACAGTAATGGCAATGTTAATTGCCATAACAGTGCCAAATCTCAAGAGAGGAACACTGCCATATTGTCAAAATTTACACTAATGAGCAAACCTGCCCCAGCTTGATGAACTTCCTGCTCAAACTTGTTTGGCTTCTCATCAACTTCCCATTCACAAACATAATGGATACTGTAGCATTTACGTCACCGAATAAATGCAATATAATTTAATTACAGACCTGCTACCTACTATCTGTGGATTCAGCGAGAAAGAAACACTTTCAAGTGCACAAGAAACAATGAAAAAACCCAGAAACTTTTTTTTGCTTTAAAACCAACAAAGCATGGAGAAAGACTACCATTCATTACCATAGGGCTGACCTTGACCTTCAAACTCAATTTGGCTATTACGCACGACCCCTCCCTGCACCAGTGGGGATGTAAAAGGCTCCCAGTGCTGACCTTCAATCTCATTTCTTAACTGGACCAAGGTCTCTGAGTGACCTTCTGACACAGGAAGCCCTCATAGGTTGCCAAAGCAACCACAGATTGGGACTTGATTGACAGATCCCCATAGTTTATGTAAAATGGTGGAGGCACACTTTTCCCTGTAGGGAACAATGCAGGAAATGAAAGCATATGGCTATGGAGGATTATGCTTTGAATCTAAAAAAAACATTTATTCTAGTACTTTAGCTTCGTGCTGCATTGTTCTTAAATATAACAGAATTTCTTTCTCATAGGGAAATCACCCTATAATGCTGTTTTCAAGGACCTGGTGTTCACTTATGGAACTGCAATGCTCATGTTTAGTAGCTTTTGTGCGGATTTGTTATGTTCATTTTTAGCACTTGTGCAATTAGTAGGAGTTTTGTCTTTTTTATGTTATGAACCTAATGGGAAAAACCTATCACATGACAGTTGTGATTAAACAGAGTAGGCAATCACAATACAAGCTGTTAGAAACAAGTCTGCTGATTGTTAAAATTCTAATATTTTTAACTCTGTATATAATTTCATCGGGTGTCACAGTGGTGTGAGGATAGCATTGCCATCAATTACAGCTACTGGATTTTTTTCTTTTTTAATATTCTTTTTCATGTACAAAAGATTTCCCACCATGTTTTTCTCCAACCTCATTAAAACCAGGGTAGTATTTGTATTGGGGGTACTAAAGTGCCCTTAGATGTGAATGAGTGTATGAAGTGTGTTTGTGCATGTTGCCCTTGGATGGACTGGCATCCCATCTAAGGTGTATTCCTGCCACAACCCTAACTTGTTTCTGGGGATTTGGATCCACTCTGACCCTGAACAAGACTCAGCGGTTACTGAAGACAAATAAAGTATTGAATATAGCCTCACATGTTTAACATGACAGTAAATCACAATATAAAGTCACAGTTAATATACTGGTATGAATACCTTTCTTCCAAAAGATATTCCCTCAAGATATTCCCCCTTGGTGTTTTGATAATGGTGGTGAAGAATGCTGTCTAAAACATCAGTCTCAAATCTCTCATAGTTGTCGAGTTGTATTAAGATCTGGTGACCATGTCATACACATTTTCATTCTCTACATCAGGGTCATCCTGATAGAGACTGAAATAGTTCGGCATAAGATAAAAGTGATAAATCAAAATAATTTTTTATTGATTCAAATGACCATTTAAAAGGGATAAATACCCCTCACAGAATAAAAGAGACACCAAAACCTAAATTTGTCTTTTTGGACCACAGGTTTTAGGATCTTTGCAGTTGCAGTCCGATTGTCTGTCTGTACACATGTGCCCCAGTTTACACTATAACACACGGAGATTATCAGAGCAAGATACTGTAACCAGCTACTTAATTTGAATCCCCAGTACACCTGCTCAGTCATTTTTGCACCTATTAAAAATGTGCCGACAATGCAAAATGTAAAATCATGCAGATATAGGTCAAGAGCTTCAGTTAATGTTCACAACAAATCATAAGAATGTGGAAAAGGCTACTGTAAAACAAATAACCATTCTTAACAACTGTGGTGAGCAAAAAGATATCCCAGAAAATATAACATGTTTAACCTTGAAACAGAGAGGCTACAACAGCAGAAGGCCACATCTAGTCAGGCAAGAGCAGGAATCTGAGGCTACAGTGTGCACAAGCTCACTACAGGACAATTGAGGATTAGATAAATGTTGCCTTGCCTGATGAATCTAGATTTCTGATGCAACATATAGATGACAGATTCAGAATTTGGCAACAACAGCATTAATCCAGAGCCAACCTGCCTTGAGTCAGCTGTTTGGGTTGTCGGTTATGTAAAGGTGTGAGAAATATTTTCTTGGAATACATTGGGCCCTTATTGTTTGAATGCCACAGTCAACAGAACTGAACAAAGTAGCACACTTCTGTCATGTAATAGAATGGGACATTTGCACCATGAATCTGCAGCAATTATTTGATGGAGTAATGGCAAAGTGGTATGCTCCCTGTACTTTTCGGAATCAATGTCAGAATGAACTGAGGCTGTTCTGAGAAGGACGTGTGGGTGTCCTAACAAGCTTTAAAAAGTTCACAACATATTCACAACCATATTTTGAGTTTCGCTCAAGACACTAAGGCAAGGCGAGTGGAGACACTAGAGGTACCCTGGGATATTTTCCAAAGAGACACAGGTAAATATCTGTGGCTGGTCATTTGCAGTCAAAAGACCTATGTTAAGTGAAATTCACCCACTGAAAGTACTGTTACTGATGACAGCAAGAGACTATTTAGAGAACTAAGAAGCATTTTGTTTGAAACCACTGTCCAGAACTAAGAAGCACATCATTCAAAAGACACTGTCCAAGGTGCTGAATCAGTCAGTAAGTCAGAGACAAAATCATAAGCAACTGGCTGTATTACAATACATTTGACAACATAATTGACATATGCTGCTCACATGTCTGGTTTGAAGCTGGTCATGAAGAAAGAAGAAACTGAACTATTCACTAAACTCTTATTGAAATGCCCTGTTGTTTTTCTCTTTACACAGCGGAGCCAATAGTCCAAGTGGATGGAAAACCAAACTGCTGTTTCTTCAAATTCAGTCCCAAGTTGATGTTCACTAAAGTGCTGAAAGCCCAGCTCTGGGTGTATCTGCGGCCACTGCAACAAACATCTACTGTTTACCTGCAGATCCTGCGTTTGAAACCCGTGACTGATCAGGGCAGTCGCCACATCCGCATCCGTTCCCTCAAGATTGAGCTCAACTCACGGTCAGGCTACTGGCAGAGCATCGACTTTAAACATGTCCTGCAAAACTGGTTCAAGCAGCCACATACAAATTGGGGGATTGACATAAATGCCTTTGATGAAAGTGGCAACGACCTGGCTGTGACCTCACTAAGACCTGGAGAAGAAGGGCTGGTAAGGACCCTTAGACCTGCTGATCAGTGGTATCATTGATGGTGTTGTTCAAAAATGTTTTAAATTTGTTATTCATAAGCTTGCTAAAACTAAAAGTCATAGAGCTTGGCAGGAGTTTAAACAAAAAAGAGAAACATCAGGTAAACCAGGAACCTTGGCAAGTATGCCTTTTGTTGGTCCTCAAAAGGGCAAGTTCATTTTTCCAGAAGTAACTAACAACCCAACCCTTTGGATAGCAAGCTGTTTTTAAAAGAGAGGAAGAAAAAAGATCAGAGACTCTTTAGCAAGACTACAAAAACAACATAAAAAGCAGAGAAAGAATGAAACTCCCTCTGGACCTCTCCTTTCTGTTTATCCAACAAAGAAAGCAGAGTGCAAGCTGACAGGATTTGACCTCTGTGGCCTTGTGGTTTGTTCCCTTCTTGCTAAACTCATGCGTGTGTCCAGCTGCTTGGCCGCAAGATGAGATCAGTGCTTTATTGAGAACAATGAAATTGTGAAGACACCGGGTTCACAATCTCTTGAGAATCACTAGGTGCGTACAGGTCAAGGTTAAGACAAAAACAGGAAGCCAAAGGTCACATATAGCCTGCAGTTATTAGTTTATCAAGGCCTGAAAATTACTGACACATCAGAATTTACAAAAACCAACCTCCAGAAGAAGTCAGCAATGGATATAACTAGAGAGTGGGTTTAAGATGCATCTTTTTACATAAACTGTTTTCCTGGATTGGTAAAATTCTTACAGATTTGGCATCTGATCTCTAGCAGCTGTTAATGAAAGTGAGGGGTCTCGTGGCATCCAAGCATTTGCATAAAATGATTGGAAACTATATATTATATTGCATCTAACCAGCAGTTTGTAGCTTGTATGATCCACCAGGTGCATATTTTCACCTGTTTATTAATTCCTTTATGAAATCAAGTGCTTGCTTCAAAATCTCAATTATGCAAAATCTCTAATTACAAATAGAAACTAATTTTAGCAACAACATCTAACTGCATGTGGTATCTATTTCTTGACGTGAAGGTTATTAAACAAATAAACTCATTGAAATCTGGAAGACTGCTCCTTTTGACTAGCATCTAGCTGTCTTACTAGATATCATAGTTTGATCTATATAATAGAGTATAGCAGGAGATAAAGTAAAACAGGAGACTTGGTAGATAGTAATTATTCTTTAACAAACTAAGATTTCAGCAATTATCTTTTTCTCGCTGTTTCACCCCCTCTTCATTTTCCCTCACTCACTTTCCCTCCCCTGATTTCCAGCAGCCGTTCCTGGAGGTGAAAGTTCTCGAGACGACAAAACGTTCGCGCCGTAATCTTGGCCTGGACTGCGACGAGCACTCAACTGAATCTCGCTGCTGCCGCTATCCACTCACAGTGGACTTTGAGGCATTTGGATGGGATTGGATCATTGCTCCTAAGCGCTACAAAGCCAACTACTGTTCAGGCCAGTGTGAGTACATGTTTATGCAGAAGTACCCACACACCCATTTGGTGCAGCACGCTAATCCTCGAGGCTCGGCCGGTCCTTGCTGTACGCCAACCAAAATGTCGCCCATAAATATGCTCTATTTTAACGACAAGCAGCAGATCATCCATGGAAAGATTCCTGGCATGGTTGTGGATCGCTGTGGCTGCTCTTAGGCACAAAAGGTGGCTTGTTTGGTCTGCTCATGACTGTTCAAGTGTCTCCTGATTGGCTTTCCTCTTACGTCCTGGAAGAGTGACACAACGATCAAGGAGGCCACATTTAGCTTGTTACTGTAGTCAGCTAATAACAGAATAATTCATGGTAAAAGTGGTAAAAACTGAAGCCGAGGGGAAAAGATTTCTGTGAACAATTTGGAAGTTTGAAGACTGGCTGGTGAGAGAAGATTGAGACATTTATTTATTCCTTTTCTGTGTTAGTTTTTTATGTGTTTGTTGCTCCTGGTTTTGATTTGAAGTGTTTAATTTTTAACTGTTTAATAGCTGTAAGATAGATATTTTAAATTGGCTCCAAAGTGATTAAGCCAGTTTTTAAGTCTGTTCATTCTGTCTTACTGCAAGGGCAAAAACACAATACTGAGTAGGGATAATGCAATGCCCTCTGTAAATACTGTGACAGTGAAGTCAATACTGTTTCTTATTGTTAACTTGCTGTCACCTGCTAGAACCAAGAATTTTCAACAGCTCTGTTGTACAATTTTATCAACAAATCAAAAAGAATGATCACAGTTTAAGCCTGTGGTCATATAAATTGTAATTATAGTTGCCTAACATTTTAAAAGTTTCAAAATGATTTTACATATATTTATAAAAACAAAGAAAAAGAAAAAGAAAAACAACAACAGGCAATTCCTTGTTTTGACATAATTGGTTCTTCAAATTTAAGGATACCTACAATGTTCTTTCCAGTTTATCCAAAACAAAAAAATACAGGTGTCCTTATGCTGCTTCTGAAAGGGACAGATTTTATCTCGAGGGCATGCAATGCTGCCATGAAAACGACGCCTACCTAGGCAACCTAATTACTAATAAAATACAGGTGGAGTGAAAGAGGAAGAGAAAAATCGTAATTCTCAAAATAAAAAACAGCACCCTTAAATAAAATCTGTACTTCACACATCTTGAATCCAAAGAGGCGCAATAATATTGACTTCACTGTCCCAATACGTATGGTGGGAACTGATTATGTAAGCATGGCATTTCTCCAAAATATTCTTATCCATATATATATATATATATATATATATATATATATATATATATATATATATATATTGTAGACAAAAAAAGTTTTTTCCCCATCTATACTATATTTAATCCAAAACACAGTACATTAGAGAAGCAAAAATATGCCAAAAGAGACCAACAGTAGGTAAACATGCTAAAGCAGACCCCCCACCACACACTGCAAATGCAGCTAGCACCCCAGTGTGACATTCCCAAGAATCCAGGCGCCCTTTCATGGCCACTTTGATCTCCTTTTTACTCGTCATCTTGTAAAAGACAAAAAGAAACAAGAAGAGAAAGGGGTTTTTCAAGACTTTTCAATGAGGACAGGAAAAGAGGTTTGACTAGGCAATCGAATTACGACCACAGCACTGACTCACACTCACACACTCTCGCTCTCTCTCTCTAACACACACACACACACACACACACACACACACACACACACAAAGCCTGACCTTTAGAGCATCAGCTCAAGCAACTGGTCAACCACAACTAGTCCTAAATATTACAATGCAAGGAGATTACTAGTACTCAGTAACGCTTTAATAAAATACTGTACATGTTTCCTTTCATATTATGGCCATTTTCTAAACAGTGTATGTAGACAAAAGACCAATTTGTCCAATTTGAATTACAGGGCCTTTAGCTGAAGCTTACTTAAAGTATATTTATATATATTCGATGTAGGCACGTGCTGATGACATTTTCAAGTGACAGTAACTGCCTGACACTGAGGAATTGTCCTATATACTGATATTGTATGTAACATATATCGCAACATATCATTATCAGCACATAAGATCAGCTGCACTAGGCCATTTTCCCCCCATACACACAGTTGCTGGGTTACGTTTAATTACAATTCAGCATGTGGCGAACTACATTTCAAGAAAATATCATTTATTGATTTTTTTGTTTTGTTTTGTTTTATGACCTTTCACTCCATTATTACTCCTTACCAATCCTTAATGGTATGATGAACTGAAGTGCTTAAAAGGAAAAAAAAGAAAAAAGAAGTCTCATCCTCACTAGATGTCTAAGCAAAGAAGAATATTGCTCTGTTGGAAACGAAAGCACTATGCTGTTGGATAAAGGAGACGCCTTCTGACGTTATATATAAATAATATATGTATATAATTTTTTAAAAAAGGGGTACAAAAGAACCTTTCTGGGCACTCTACCTTACCAACTATAAATTTTGCACTATGGGAATGGCAAGAGAAGTCATGTTGTCTGTATTTGTATTATACCTTTTCAAGCACAAGAGCTTGTACATGGACTGTAACAATTGAGAAAAAAAGAAAAAAAAAGTCTGAGTTTATGGAGTGGATATACAGCGACTGTCCATCATATGTTTCCTTCATCTTTACACTTTCATGATGTTCTTTTTTCCCCATCTTCTAAAGCAGAGACCTGTCACCATTTCCTTCCAACAAAATTAACATTACTGAACAAATGAACATTTTTCCTGCTTGGACAGACATCACTGGACTGTATTTATGAGTGCAGGATGGTGAAGGAATCCGGAAGGTCTCTCTCAGTAAACATCTTAAGCTTTTGGCTCTGGTCATTTGCAATGTCTACAGAAGTGTCCATACTTTGGATGTATTCCATTTTGGTTTTTTAACAATTAGAAAAAGGAGATCATCAATATGCTGAAGTTAAGCGGCTAAGAGTTCACATCCCATTGACCTCCAGTGAGAAAAACCCTTAAGCCATCGCTCAACTCTGTATTTGGACTGGATTCTCCTTTGTTGCAAGTCACACAGGTCAAAAGTGACTGTCCAGTTAATAAATACGAATAGGTGCAGGAACCTTTCCAATTACATTAAGGTACGTTTTCACTAGAGAAAATTTAGTTTGTAGATTTGAAACAAAAGCTACATATAAAGGCAATGGTGTGTAATTGGTGGCAGCAGGTGGCAGTATACACTCATTGTTAAGAATATTAAAAGAAATAAGGTGCTGCAATGCATGGTGCATTGATCTACAGTGCACCTGTACCAACATAGGTAACATACTTTACACTACGCCTTAATTACCTGTGAAATTAGAGGCTGGGTTATTAGTTAAAGGAATTTATCTTTAGTGAAATGTTTGTAAACACCTGCTTTTAAAGCTTTTATGTTTAAAATATATTAGTCATGTTATCATAAAAAAAACTTCGATATTGACAAGATAAATACATGATATTTGCCAAATAATACAATATTTCATTGATTAGCAGCATTGGTATATTCCAGTTGGAGTGCATTGTGATGTTAGATCATTATGAGAATTTATATTCAAAATACAATGTTTCTCCAAGTATGTTGGCATTTAAGATTTCATTTGTACCATTGTTTCAAATTTCTTTGCTTATAAGTAAAGTACTGCAAGTACAAAAAACTCCCAGTGTAGTCAGTAAGCCGGGACATGATCGGTGCTTGAAAGTTGCTTACTTAATTTGCACAAAGAGGCCAATGAGAGCTAACACATTAGCATGAGCTTATAGCTGCTGGTTTAGCATTGTGTTTCCCAAAACAAAAGCGCACAGTCCATATGGAAGCAGTGCTGCAAATTTGAAGATGACACAGATGGTCACTAGAAGTGATTCAGATTAAATAATTAAAAGTTGATCTGTATATTATGTATTTTTAATAGAGGCTAATTTTGAAAGTCTTTGGAAAAGCTACAAATGCATTACTGTCAACTTATGTCCTTTGAGGCAAGTGCAAAATTACAGACACTTCAGACACACTTGGTTGTTAGTTAAAATAGCCTCCAGTGTAAAACTAAGGAAACAAACTTCAGACATGCTGATTGTCCACATTAAGTAGGGAAGAGCAAGACATTTCTGTCCATTTGTTTTTCAATACAAGTACAAAACTTGCAATACAATTCTCTTAAAATTAAAATCCAAACATTTAATGGATCAAATTGCTTTCAAATGGTCAGTAATATGATAGTAAATGAAAGGATTGAAATAAGCATATTACATTTACATCACATGAAGTATGGGCACTTTCTGCATAGCAGATAAAGCAGTGAAGTAAATGTGGAGACTTATGCATGCAAGGGACATTGGACATTAAGCTAAAAGGACTGAATGAAAAGGACTGGAAAACTGTGGACCCTTTATGCATAATTAAACAAGCATGGATGTTCTCACAGTGTAAATAAGCATTCAGCATTTTAGCAGCTTGCATCACTTTCTCTGAACAGGTTCTCCGCTTTGAAGAATTCTGTCTCTTTTTTGCTGTCTCATCCACTTTTTTTTGATGCTGTGTAGACGAATGAATTATAAGTTTGTAGGTTGAATTTTGTGGAAATGAATACTTGGTTTTTGTTTGTTTGGTCTCTTTTCTACAATAAATCATTTATTTAGCCTAACTGAGTGTATGTGCCTTTACTAATGGAATGTCCATGACCAGAGGATCAGTAAAACTAAATGACACACACAGTCACATACGTAGCAAACAGATGCCATATCCAGTTGTGGTCCTGGCATAGATTAGATTGGTACTGCAGTCCCGCCAATTACCATGCACATCTGGGGAAAAAGCTGCATAGAAATGGCCAATAACAAAAGACATCTTGACCTGCTACCAAGGAAAAGGGTTAATTCTCTGGGCTAACTACTGAAAGTGGAAGCAGAAGGCTGATGACGGAGTCCAGCCGTGGACGTGCTTTGTTGGCCTCACATATGGAGTGCAGCATGACCCAATTAGCATCACCTGATAGCAGGGCCTCTCATCAACCTAATTTAGGGGATTTAAAGAACAAATGAGCCTCTTATGGATGCAAATGAAGCGAGGCCTCCCACCTTTGGCCTATAAACTGACACAATGTTTGCAATCACTGGCATTAGGTGGATGTTTGAGGTTTAATGGATGCAGAACAGAAGAACAATACTATTTGAACAGCAATGAATGGATTTCCACAGGCTTTCATAATTAACCCGCACTTGGGGTGAATGACAGTAGCCTTACTTTTTTTTTCTCCTTCATGGTACCTCTGTATCAGAAACAAGCCAAACAATAAAGAAACGTTCACAATGTTATCCAAAACCGATATACGGTAGATCAACCAATGTTGTTCTGAGGATTGGTTAACAAAAAATTAATATCTGGCCAGTGGCAAGTACCTAAAAGTGGGTTAATGAGAAAACTTCGGTGTTTTGTTAGAAAATGAATTTGAGTTGTTAAAATAAATTCTAGGGAAAAGTCCATAAGTGAAAAATGTGTGGACATAAGTCTTTCTGGGTGTTGTTTTTTCATCAGTCTGTTAAAGTAGGCAATAATGTTAATTTTGCCCCGATCTAAAAAATTACAAATTAGAGATGTACAGAAATTTGTCAGATGTTTATTGTACAGAACTTGCAACACAACGAGTGACTAAAATACACCATGTTCTAATAGCTGAAAGATTAAAAAAAAAAAAAAAAAAAAAAAAAAAAAAAAAAAAACTTTAAAAAAAATTACAAAAAGTAAAAAAAAATTGCTTAGTCAAATCACACATTTCCGAACCGCTCTGCTCGTTTTCGCTTCTTCGCCTAAAAGAAAAAGAGGCAACAAAATATAACATGAAACCCAGACCTAAAATAATAGAATAGTATATAAACTTAGCTTACTGCTCATTTTAGATACAAAACAACAATTCTAACTTCTTATTCTTAAAGTTCAGGCAATGTACCTCTGAATCATCAGGTCCAACTGAGGCTGCATTTGTGACAATCCCGAATCTCTCCTTCCTCTTTTTCAGCTTTTCATCCTCTTCAACCTGCAAAATGAAAAGCAAATGACACCATCAGCACTCAGCATTATTTTATATAGATTTTTTTTTAAATAATCCTGAGAACTAGTACTTGCTCAAATTTGATTATTTTTCTCACTGTGTTTTCTCTACCACTGTCCTGCAACAAGCATTTTCACCAAGTGCCATAATCACTGCTCTATTTACCCCCAAAAACATGCTTGTTTTGGGCAATTAAACATAATTTTCTATATTGAATAATACATTGCTTGCTAAGGTATTTCCAAAGGAAAAAAAGGCACTGAACTGCCTAGACCTTTCTCTAAAGAATCTATTGAATATGTCCAGCATTAACTTCTATTTTTCCATTGAGGATTTAGGCTGTTCTGTAAAAGAATGGAGCAGATTAAAAATGCAGCATATTAACTTTTATTACATGCTAAATAATAGTCACAAAATAGATTTTATTTATATAAGGCACACCTGTGAACCTGTTCATTTAGCAGCAGCACATTGCATAAAATCATGCAGATAGAGGGCAAGAGCTTCAGGTAATATTCACATCAGACCAGGAGGTAGGAAAAAAGTGATCTCTTTGACTTTGACCATGGCATGGTTGTTGATGCCATATGGTTTAAGCATTTATGAAAGCTCTCGAGTTTTTTTTTTTTTTTATATGCAACAACCTAAGAACTTGCACAAAATGGCCTGACAACCAAAAACATCCAGTTAGCATTGGTTTAACATGCAGAAATGTGCTACTGATGAAAGTCAGAGGGGAATGGCTAGAATAACTTGAACTGACAGGAAGGCAATTGTAACACGCAAGTAACAACTCTTTACAAATGCTGTAAACAGAAAGCATCTGCTGCAGCATTCAGATGGTATGCTCAGAATTTGGTGTCAGCTTGAATCCATGAATACATCCAGCATGATCAGTTGCCAGCTTATAATGCATAAAACTGAAACTAAACATGAAAATTAGTTCAATTTACTTTAATGGCTTTCCTAGATTCGCAGCATGAATGTGCAGCCGACAAATCTACAGAAATTACACTAGTCAATAGTATGTGGCCACCTGAGTATCGAACATTCCATTTCAAAACCATGGGCATTAATACAGAGTCAGTTCCCCCTTTGCTACTATAACACGCTCCACTATTTAGGGCAGGCTTTCCACTAGATTTCATTGATTCCACTGATGTCAGGTGGGAAGGCCTGGCATGATGTTGGAATTATAATTCACCCCAAAGGAATTCTGAGGGGTTGAAGTCAAGGCTCTGTTCAGGCCACATGAGTACTTGTACACCAACTTTGGTAAACCATGTATTGATGTACCTCACTAAGCACAGGAAAACTGTACCGTCTAGATTTGGGTCTCTTATTTCAAGTGAAGGGAAATCTTTTAATTTTACAGCATAAAGACATTCTATAACTTGACAATAACACTGTGGGGAATATCTAAACATGGTCAGGCAGTATGGTCAGGTGTCCATATACCTTTGGCCATTATGCATCATGTCAGAATGAACCTCAAAGGAATGTTTCCAACACCATGTGGAATCCACACAAAGATGAACTAAGGCTGATCTGAGAGCAGGGGGTGGGGATTCCAAACCAGTATTAGGATAATAAAGTGACTGGTGAATGTATAAATTCCTTACTCTACTTTAAATTAATGAAAGCTCTTCAGAAACACTTTATACTCTCATCTCAGAGATACACACACAAAAAAAAAAAATCATGCTCACTGCTAATTAGACATTGCTGTTTTATATTAGTGCAAACTGGAAAACTACTGGGGAGGGGAGGAGAGGAGATGAGGTCACAGGTTACATGCAACCCTAGGTATGCATTTAATGATTAGCAGCTTTGTGTTTGGATTAGGTTCTGCCTCGTTTGTGAAGCACCATGAATAGGAGTCTACCAGGTGAAAAAAAGAAATAAAAAGGTTGCTATAATAAAACTTCAACTTACTAACTAAGCAAATGGTCAATCAGTTTGAGGGCTGGTTTCTATTCTTCTGAGAAAGGCAGAATGCAAGCCCAGTTTACATATTTGAACTGTTAACACTGGTATTATACAAGATGTCAAACACAATGATCCATCAAAACGGAATTGTTTCCAAATACTGAATTACACTAACATACAGCTCAACACCATACTGCATTGTTGACTGCTTTAGCTTTTCTTCCATCAGCTGGACTGGACTGTATATTAAAATGTTTATCACAAAAAGACAGACACCCCACAATTATGCATTTAATAAAAAAAATACATGTTGCATTACTATAGTTAGCTTTTATGACTAGCACAACTAAAATTGAAAGTGAAAGGGCCGAAGGCATTTTTCTCAGCGGAAATGTTCTGCCACAACGTTCTGGAAACAAGTTACTTTAAAGCATGACTTCTGAAACGGGCAGCGTTTCTTTAAGCCAGGATTTGGCTGAATAGCACTGTGGGTCTCCATAGTTGTCGCAGCCAAAGCAGCGGGCACAGCATGGCCTCATCTCTCCCAGCGTTCATACAGTGCAGCCAATCTCATTTCCATCTCCTGAGATCATCAAGTTCATTTTGTAGCACCCCCCCCCTCCAGGCTTTCTTTTCTCTCATCATGTTTTCTTTTTGCATTCCCAAACAATATTGGGCCGAACGCAGGGCCTCTCCATGTTGTCCAAGGCCTTGGCTCGGTCTATTCATGAAGCCTTTCTAGAATAGATTGAATTAGTGACTGAAACAGTTTGAAAAAGTTTTAGATTGAAAGCGTTATTCATACCAATGAGTAAAAACCCTCTGAGGCTCGGACTAGAGTTGATGACGTTTTCCTGCAAGTGAAATGCACTCTCTTCTGAGCAAAATGTGTTCAGTGGCAGAAATAGTATTGTAAAAGAGGTTGAATTCAATATGATGGAGCCTACACAAGTTTACAGACAACAGATCTTGTCTTTTAATTGCTGCAAAAAATGTACGTAATGTAAACAGAATGAAACGATCATTTTTTGCTAATTTGTTTAATTTAATGCCATCAGTACGATTCATCCCCCACAGTGTAATTGGCCAGCCTTGTAATGATGTGACGTCATGACTTGCATTGTGCAAAAAACAGGGCATATGGTGTGTGCGTGTGAGTGCATAATTACCGCAGGACAAGAGGCTATTCTGTCAGCTGATAATGCATCTTATGGGGCTCAGGTTCGATGGAAACAGGAAAAATGTGACTGAATGCATGTCATTATACAGAGAAAGTCATTTATCCAAGCTAAACCCTGCCTACTATAGAACTCTGATGCAAAAATAAGAATAGCTATTAAAATCAATAAGGTGTTTAATGTTGATAATAGATGTGCCTAATACAACAAAACCTTAAATCTCATGGTTATAAAAAAATAATAAATAAAGATATAGCAGCTGATTAAGCCTTGAATCTAATAGCTCAGGCTAAAAAGAACTTGCTTATCTATAAGGAAATAACTGCTAGATGAAACACTGACCATCAATAACATGTAATATGTTATCAAGGGTCATTTTATAGACTTGTGACTCCATAAATATAGAATTCTGAGGGAAATAATTTACTGTGTAGGCTATTACTTATTTACAATCAAAAAGCTGTTATAATAATATTAGGATGATGCATACAATTTGTTTACTCAGCACAGTCTTACTGCCTCTTAGTTATTTTGCACTCAAGTTCATATCAAGATACACCATAAATGAACATGAAAAAGTGCTAGCTTTATGGGGTAGATGACAGAGGGCTGCTATTTGGTCTGTAGCTTGATATTAATTTGTTTCTAAATTAAAGGGCAGAATTTCAGGATGTTTAAGCCATGCTATGGAGTATGGAGTATTCCAACAAAAAAAAGGGCTAGCCTGGTGTTCACTGCATGAACTGGACATTTAAAGAGTTGTGTGTGTGTGTGTGTGTGTGTATATATGTATATACATGTGTATAATATATATATATATATATATAACAAATGCAGAATTGCAGTGGTACAAGTTGCTTATTTTATCCACACCAAGATAGGATAAAATCTTTTGATAAACATCCATCTCCTTTTTTTTTTTTCAATCTTGCTTCTCAACCGTCAGTTGCAAACAAAACTACTAACCAATCCTTGCTCAGCAGTTGGGAATAGTGCTGCATTCGACTAAATAGCATAGGTCACAATTCCCAACCTTAGAACCAGGAAAACCCAAAAGGAAATATGGCACATAAACCCAGAATACCTACTTGGAAACTTAGGATGATCTTCTAAACTCTAAAGTGACAACAAAATCAAGATGTCTGCACACAGCATCAACAATAAACAAAGCAGCACTTCTTACTTTAAATGAGTTAGTGTATATACACATTTACTTTAGATAAAGCAAAGTAAAGGCATATTTGCCTATGAAATCTAAAAGACTTCGTTGTTTTAAGGAGAAAAATATCCAACTCTCATCACAGAGAGCAAGCTACTTGCTAACAAGAGGCAAAAATTTAAGCATCCATGAGTTTTTTCTCCCACTCTGAAGCTTGAATGCACAGAGGTCCAAAATGATAAGTGCAATCTCTTTCCACTTTTGAAATTAGTCGAATACAGAACAAAATAAACATCTGAAAATGGTGCTCATCCAAAATCAGCCGTTTCTTAAACTTTCAGGTTAACTGTTGAGCTTTATGGTTCACTTTTAGGTTATATACCACTGGCTGCTCTGTAGTCACATAAACATTACTTTTTGTTAGTAATCATTTTCTTTATAAAAACTACAAGTCTCTGAAATCAATGGCTTCA
Source organism: Hemibagrus guttatus (assembly GCA_033459395.1). NCBI lineage: Eukaryota > Metazoa > Chordata > Actinopteri > Siluriformes > Bagridae > Hemibagrus > Hemibagrus guttatus. Next base: position 9,805,239 of record JAUCMX010000023.1, read on the forward strand.
AAAAACGGAATTGTCAATATTGGCAGTGGATTGACTTTAAACCACATAGCAGATTGGTTTGAACCTGTACAACTGCAGAGTGTCAAAGCTTATCTTGACATTACAGGTGAAATGAGGTTAAAGGCCAAGGATTCAAGGGGGGTTGAGAGTTATAAGAGAAGTGCGGAAGGGGGGCATGGAGTAAAAGACATTCATCAGCACAAACAGCTTTCCATACTACTTAAAAATGCACGGCATGTCTCTGAAAAACAATAGGTATTTAGAAATCTTTTATTCAGATTTCTCTCGACCAGCCTTAGCAAGAATTCCCCTTTTTTTTTTAAGGGGTGAGGGGAACGATTTGCAATCTGTCGAATGATTGCGTTGATGGTGAAGAAGAGTGGGGCCCCATCTCTTGTCCACTAGGCAGCCTGTCCATCCCCCCCTCATCCCCCCTGGGAGGAGGTGTGTTGCGTTGCGGCCCCGCTAAATCAACATTGTTATAATGATGTGTCACACTTGACCCTGTGCAGCTCTGCTCACTCACATGGGTGTCAGGACCCACAATGGGCGGCCCTCCATCTCACACACACTCGTGGTGCATTTTGATTCATGGGAGAGCCTGGCTCTGTCATGAGAAAATTACCTCTATCAAAATGCCAACGTTTTCACATTCATCAACATACTCAACCCCACAACCCCTCTCTGCCTCAGATCTCATACCCCATCTTCAAAATAAATCAGACAAAATATCATCCTGTAAAACCTAATGCTCGGACAGCATCACACTTGAACAATGCAAGTTAGAATCATTACATCTTTATAGCAATGCTAGAATCAGCAAATCTGACCTACAAATACAACAATTAAAAATAAACAAAAAAAAATTAATAAATTAAATAAATATGCAAGTAATAGCAATAAGTTTCTTGCCCTAGCTCACTCCAGGCACTTCATTTTAGCTGCAAATCAGCTAAAATAAGCTACTCTGACAGCATTTAGGAGGGTTTTTTTTTTAAACCTGTTTTGGAATCTGAGCACAATAAAAGCTTATTCTTTGTGAGGTTTTTGATAGCTGTCAGCACATTCACTAATGTCTTGTCAACCGGTCATACAGTACAGTAGAAAGCCATTTGAACCCATCAAGCCACATAGGCAGATGACATCTAGGTGTAAATTAATTGATTAATAAAACTGCAAACGAGGTTAATAAACTAAATCAACCTTGAAAGGATTTGACAGACCACAAACAAAGCAAATGCCTGGATGATTCAGAACCAAAGAGTAACATAAGGTATCAAACACCACGGGATTAAATGAAGAGATAATAGTGTGATATGAAGCTTTTCTTAAGTGTTTAATAAAAATGACATAAAACCTGTAGCACCCAAGTAATCTGTAAATATGGGGGGAGGCAAAAATCATGATACAGTATGCAAGCATCATCTTGCTTTTACAACCTCTACCTGCTTATGTTAACAAAAATTAAAGCTTTAAGTTTTGCTTGCTCGTATTCATAAGTATAAACAAATATTCTAATACATACAATTTGTTAGTTGTAATTTTAGAGAATTTTTTTTTTTTTACTCACAGCTTTGTAAAGCAGTTTAGTTCTACTTGTCTGTATGGACAAGAAGATAAGAAAGGTAAAATCAGCCCCATTTTTGATGATTATTAGGTGCTAGAAATACTGATAACTGGGTATTTTTGTGGGCAATAAAATGAAAACAGTAGTAGTTTTATATAGCAGTTAACTTTTAATTTTTAGTACAGGCACATTTACTAAGTGAGCTGTCTGTTCTGTATACTGCTCCAGTGTGTGTGCCTGCTGGAGGGACAGGGCAGATTCACACAATTTTCTTAAAATGTGCTGAACATATGAATATGCTAAACCATAAATGATGCAAACTGCTGAACAGAGATTAAAGCCAACATCCGGTCAGACAACCACAAACATTTTAAGCTTTAACACTTTAAACAGCTACTGTATGCAGTGACGGCCACAGTACTTCACATAAGAAGTAAACAGCTTTTTGTCACAAAACAGCCACTAATTTCCGATGGTCTGAGGTTTGTCCTGTTATAACCACTTACTGAGTAGTGATGTAGAAAAATTGCAACATTAGCTTAACATGATGGCCACTCAAGGACATGACTCGACAAAGCAACATATCAGCATCCTCTAGTGCTCGGGTACGTATGGCTGTTTTAAATAGCATTAACAAATGATCATTAAAAATTACTAGAGTTCATTTAAAGACGTGTTAACCATTATTGGTATGAGCCATCAGGTCCTTAAAAAACCTTTGGCATTTCAGTCAGAACTCAAGCCCTTGGCTAATGAAATCCTGTGATAATTGTGTGGAACATTTTATAATATGTATAAAATATAATTAGACTGGCATTATGCCAAACATGACATCTCTTTTCAAAACCTCTTAAGATGTTCAAAAGCTTAAGCATCACATCAAAATAAAACTTCTTACAATTCAATGGGTATTTTTCCCCAAAAAGTTTCATGTTTTGTCTACCTGTCAGCTGACTTCAAGTGCCATATCTTTCTACCCATAAACTGTGACCTACCTTCTTAGACACAGAGGAGACGTTCATGCCAAATCGCTCTGCTCTCTTCTTCAAGACTTCAACATCAACCTGAGGACAGAGGATGGAAATTATGCATGTATATAAGCTAAAGTGCAAAAGGAATACACAGTTTTTGCTTGTAGGATAACCTAACAATTTTAATCAGTTTCAAAAAACATTTCTTCATTTTCATTTGGTTTATACTGCAGAATTCGATCTCAAAATACCTTTTTCAGACTCAATACCTTATTCGGTGTGACCACCCAAAATTCCAAGTTATAAAAACAAAAAACATGGAATGCCACATAGTTTTGTGTTCTTGGCATAGTGAGTCATGTAGTGATGCGTGGCACAATACCTGCTATAAATACTGCTGTTAGAGATAAATATCTAATGCACACAATTATCCCAAATGACAAGACACCCTGGAAGTTTCCCAGGGCTCATAGAACCAGAGTAACATATGTAGCTAGTCTTCTATTTTACCCCTCCCAACCACCAGGTCAGAGGGGATAATGTGCACCAATATCAGAGACTTCTGCTGCACTAGGAGAGTAGACATTAAACTTGAAAAAACAGGAGAACGTGCATCCCAATGTCCAGGAAAAAGCTTGGATTGGCACATCTCTCAGTAAGGTCCATGACAAGGAAAGGCTACTTTTACAGCAGCATGGGAGTCCAACCCATCTACAGTTAGCCAATGACATCCAAAATACAGTGGGCTAAACTACATTAGACCAGTGATGACCCCATATCTTCCCCTACAGCAATTAAACAGTTGGTCTGAAGATCAGATGGCTGCCATCTGGTCCAAATAACATGTAGTAAATGTACTGGGCACAGCAAAGAATGCTGAAGGCGCCAAGGTCAACAGACTGATTCACAAAGTTAGGCAATATGTCCTTGGGCAGAAATCCCAGATTCAGCCACACAAACTCCCCAGGGCCTGTACAGATGAACATCTGCACAAGGACAGCAAGGCAGGAGCTAAATGCAGAGCATTAATGCTCATAAGGGGTGGAATAAACAAGTGCCATACCAGAATTTATCTAATTTTTATATGCAATTTATTTAGATTTTTTGTTTGCATGTTTTTTTATTTATTTTTTTTTTTTATTTAAACACATAGTACCTCTACCCCATGTTGAAACCCCACAAGTTAACTTTATTAAGGGAAAAAAGCTAGCAGTTCTACTTCATCACTTATTGGAGAAAATCTTTAAAAATGGATTAAGTATTTCTAACTTTATACTCACATTGGTTTTTGAAACAGCAGAGATTCCTGGAAAACAGAAAAGCAGCAATCAGAGCGTTTAACTTTTTCTTTTTTTTTTTAAGACCTAAATGTGTACGTCTTACTGTAACTCACCTTTAGAGGGCGCTGATGTTGCTGGCATTCCAAACCTGGCAGAAAATAAAAATATACTTTTTCTACTCAAGATAAATGGCAGGAAACAAATTGATTTTTCTTAATTTGAATTAAGTAATACATTTTCTATTTTAATATAACTTCATACAAAAAGAGCTTAAATCAGACATCGGTCTCACAGGCAACCTAAACATCATTAAAATTATTACATTTAAATACATCATAAACATTATGAAATTTTATTAGAACATGAAAGAAGTCAAGCTAAACATCACAGATTAGCAAACTGAAATCAGAAAACCAAGTTCCAGCTGGAGTAATTCCATGGTTGTGATCAACTGAATATTTAGCTGAATATAGAGTAGGCTGAATAGAGTATTTGTCGAAATTCACAACCAACAAAAAAAAGTACACTAAAACAAAATTTCCAAAAAACTCTATTAACACCGTTAGTGTAGAGTCTCAGTTTAGATTTCGATTTTAAACTTCTCACCTTGCAGCACGTGCAGCCTTCTTGCTTTCTGAGTTTGCAGGAAGATTAAAGCGTTCTGCTCTTTTCTGAAATCTCTGAAATTGTAAGACAGTAAAGTCCCAACATGTCTTTACTTTCATCATGTCTGCTTTACCTAAACTAAAGACAAAACTGAAACTTGAAAAAGTTACTAATAAACTAGGCAAATAACTGATTAATAAAATAATCAGATTTATAATGATATTAAAATTAAACTTTTAAAAATGTTTACCTATACAACAATCCTTTATGAGCCAAAGAAAGCTAGCATTTTGTGGCTTGACATTAATAAAATTACCATATTTTCTTCTTACATTTTAATACTTGGATAAGAATGAAAATAAAGCCACTTATACAGACATTCTGTCGGATGCATGAGGAGTTGTTGTTTTTTTTTTTTTTAATTACGCACTATTTGTAATTGTTTTTAAATTAGCTCTCAAACCTGCTCTTCAGCTTTTGTCGTTTCCACAATCATTTGCAGGAGCTGCTTATATGACATGTATACATCCAGATTAAGTGTAAAGAGACAGCAGTTGGAACAAATTAAGCATTTTAATAGTTTTGACATCCCTCTTGTTTAGTGTGTGAAATGTCTGCATTGTGTGGTTAAAACAAAAATACCTCATCGGCCGTTTCAGAAAGGGCGATTTTAACAACTTTTTTCACCGTCTCCCTGCACAAAGAAAAACACAGACAAATCAGTAAATGTGTATAGATTACTTTCAGGTCTAGAACTAAAACTAAACACTAAATATTTGGATTTCTTACTGATGTCAGATTGTGCATGTATTGTCTAGTGAAGGGGTCTATATAATCTTATCTAAAAATGGTTGGTGTGGCTGCCCATTTTTTTAAAATATAGGGGCCATACCTGTTTCTATCAGTTTAATCAACTAATCTCATTCCTCAAAAGACTTTGACATGACACCTGTTATGTTGGACTGCGCACCCCTGGTTTACCTTAAATAAAAGGAAGATTACCCAATTTATTATTATTTAGTTAGTTAGTTAGAAGTGTTAGCTTGCTGGTTTAAACAACAAACGCAGCCATCATAAACTTGTCAAAGATTTTTGTTGTTCGACACTCGATGCCAAACTGTAGGACTTAAATATGCAGCTATAAAAGTTTTCAGCAGAGTGCTCAAAAGGAGTTTTTAAAATCCTCAGTTTTCTCGGATGGAGAAGAATGTGCTTATGTCAGACGAATATTCTTTCTGACAAACTACATAACACTTAGAGTCAGTGAGTCACCGCATGGCTTAGTCCAGTCCTGTACTTTCTGTAAAATACACCAGTGATTTGAATAGTTTTAAAATATTGTACAACCATGAAACCATATTTGTTCAATTAGTCCCTGTGCCAAAAGTAACTGATGTCCCTGTAATAAATTAAGGATTTATTTAGTTTTCTAAAAATGTTAGTTTTCTAAGAGTTGAATTTAAACTTTGATCAAACAAACCAGTTAATCAGCCTAGTTCACATGACACTTTTGTTGTCTGACAAATTAAACTACCTTTTTAGTTTGAAGTATTATTTTATTAAATTAAAAACATGCAAATAAAATTATATTTGAGACCTTAAAGAAATATGCAAAAAAAACATCTTGGGCATATAAACAATGTCAAATAGCCAATGAATGTTAAGGTTTGTCTATCAAAAGATTATTAATGACTAACTTAAATGCATTTTAGAATATCCATAAAATATGTAAAATCCATAAATGCTGTCATTAAATAGCACATTGTCTGACAATGACCCCCTTTTATAGCACTTCATGAAAGTGCACAACTACAGCACCATCTGCTGGACAAATCTAGACTCAATCTCAGAATAAACAGAGAAAAAAACAGAAAGGAATTTCAAACTGTGTTCTGTTCCTGGTAGTATCTGTGAAGTATACGTACGTTTCAGGTGCAACCAACTCTTCTTCAACTTCTGGCTCAGGTGCTGCGGCCTCCTAAAAGAGATTTTATTCTTCTTTAACAAGTTTTACTCAAGGATTATATTTAATTTGACTTGACCCACAAATATACCAAGATCCTGCACAACAGTTGATAAAACAATCCTAATTGTTACAACCATCATAATTCTGCTGAATGTTGAAATCACAATTATAACAAAAATATGACTTAATTCTCATGAACTGGGTTGCAGATCATTTAGTCTTGATCGTTTTCAATGAGAGTTTGTATTACTATATTACTTACCTCCGTAAACTCTTCTAAGACTTCTTCATTGACATCATCTTCTGAAAATGAAGCATATATGACAACATAAAAATAACACCATTGAATTTCTTGAAAAATGTAAAATAATACTAGTATAAATCATACTTCTTTTCCTGATCATTTTATTATTAAAAAAAATAATAATAATTTTTAGGAAGTAGGAGATTGACTAGACAAAATTCATTTTGAAAAAAAAATGCTTTGCTGCATAGGTACAATCATGCTCTCATCAATCCCATCCTAGAGAGAGATCTCAAATCAGGCTTTGAATACATCTTGTTTTTTAAGTACATACAATGATGGGAAGTTTATCCATAGATTATAAATAAGAAGCCAGAGAAACTGTTTGCTTTTTTTTTTTTTTTTTTTTTAAATTACTCCCATTTCTTACCATAAAAGTAGTAGATGGAAATCTAGGACAGCATATATAGGTTCATACCATGTTCATCGATGTACGCCTGCAGCCGTGCAATCAAATCCCCTTTGTTGCCCTTAACCTCCAGCCCACGGAGCACACACTCCTGCTTCAGCTCAGCTAACTACAAACAACAACATGAACCCAAGAAAATCGTATTTATGTCATCAAGCACAAAGTAAGGAAAAATAATCACACATGCTGGCCTATAAATATCAGTTGGCTATTATTTTTATTAGTTAATAGTTTTGTATTGCTGACTAGGTCACTGAACAAACTGCTCTCCATCATGGACAATCCTTCTCGCCCACTCTACAACACACTGGAGTCAGCGGAGTTCGTTCTTCAAAAGACTCATTCAAATTCGTTGTACAGATCACTCATACCATTCACAATTACATTATACGATAGCTCACCTGCGTGTGACAGGTGATAACACTCTCACACTGCACTAGTACAACTTAACACTTTTGTCTAGACTCACAACGTTCTTCATATTTATTTTCTACTGCCAGTTTGCACATGTGTACTGTAGTGCTGCTCCCTGTTCAGGGTCACCACAGCGGACGAACTGGTCCACACAACAACTCGGCATAGGTTTTACGCCGGATGCCCTTCCTGACGCAACCCTCTCATTTTTTTTCCGGGCTTGGGACCGGCACTGCATCCAGTGGCTGGGGTTTGGGCATTGGCTGGGAACTGAACCCAGGCCTTCCGCATGGGAGGTGAGAAACCTACCACTGCACCAATCTAAATATGGATAAATCCTCAACTGTGTTTCATATCTGCAACGCTACCTTTAATTTAACTTATTGGATTCTATATTCTGTATATAAAACTACTTTATAGTTTATATTTATCTATCTCTCTATAATAATAATAAAAAAATATATATATAGATATGTAGATATGCTTTCATCTTTTTTTTTTAGTCTGTTTAGATTAGGTAAGCAAACAAACTCCAATGAACTACAAATAAATGATCAACGCCCTGGTTTGGGAGCAGCACCAGCAGGTTAGATGAGCTCTATAAAGGATGGGCAACCAGCAGAATCTGGTTAAGCCAAGTCTCTCTGTTGTGATCAGGGAAGCATTTCTGCTGAGTAGGAGCTTCTTCCCACAGGTTATTCGGACCTTCAACCAGGAGAATACTTAGAGCTTGGACTCTCCTGGACTTGGTCTCATAACACCCAGTACCTCAGCTGGATTTTGCAAAACTGGCCAAAAAACTGGCCAATTTGCACTTTATAACAATACTATACTCAGTTATTTAATTAAGCAATCGGGTTCATATGCTTTTTTATTTATATATTTTGTCCATTTATTTTCCCCTGTACAGCTAATCTCACTTACTGTACAACAACTCCATTGAATTTCCTTATTATTCTATTTTAATTCCACTAATTGACAAATTTTATCTGACTCTATTTTTAACAAGGACAGTCGTAACAAACATTTCACTCCATTGTCGTAGTGTGTATATGAGGAAAAATTACATTTAAATTGTTATATCATGCCAGCAAAAGAAATGGACACAAATTAACTAGCCAAACTAAGCTAAGCTATTCGAATAGCACGCTTGTGTTTGCATTCCTTGCGTCGTTATTATTCTAGTTACAAGTTACATTGGATTCATTTTAAACCCTTAAAGCTACTGTGATAAATAACTTTATAAAATATGCGAAAGCTAGCGCTACAGCAGATTATTGATATTTAGAAAGCAAAAGAGACTGAGCGCTAGCTGCTAGCTGCCTTGCTGGAGTCAAACTAGCAAGTTAACACACAGTAAGGTTACAAGTAGTTAATTAACGCTCACTTTATTTTTGCAATATTATTTAATGAAATTAATAATTATAGCAACAACTACAACAAACAAGTATTAAATGAACTACCTTCAGTTTTTGGAGTTCGACCACTTCAGCCATTTTCGTAGCTTTCCAAGTGTTTCCAGTTCCGTCTGCTATTTCCTCCGCTTCTTTTGGAGCACAAAAATGTGATATCGCCACCTACAGGCCACTAGGAGAATATTTTGTAGTTATAGCGCATGGCTGTTGAATGCTTGATTCTGATTGGTTGCTAGGAGTTTACGTCGTGCAATTATTTTTCAGTTAATATACAGCTAAAGTAGTTCCAGTCAGGTTTTCACCGCATTACAGTTCCATATCACTTCGCCAAATTTAAATAATGGAAAAGTTAGCCTACTCTCCACTACAGCACACAATAAATAGACATATTGATGGGCCTACATGAGTACACGGTTTTTGTTATTTATTATTAAAGAAAATATTTTAAGGGGGAAACACCTGACAAATGTCTTGACATGAAACGTCTGAGCAATCTATTGAAGTGAGGTAGCTGTGGAATAAGTGGAATAATTGACTCCGGTTCAATGAATTTTTAGGAGAATAATTCACATCGTGGCCGCATTACTACCTTGGGTGTAATAGAACGTAAAATCCTATTAGAAATGAATGAAGCACAGAAATGTGCAAATCAAATATTTTGGAACAATATACTATACTGTCAGACGAAACAAACATACTGGGGCATTACATTTTATCAAACAAAACAGGATGCACTGTGATATTTATTAGAGTAGCATTTTAGTCCATTGGCTAAGAAAGTCATGTCTGACTGAGATACCATGTACTAGATAGCTGATTAACCTTTTAATCGTTTTAAAATAATGTAAATACACCAATCAGGCTTAACGTTATGACCACCTCCCTAATATTGCCCTGACCCGTCATGCACTGTGTATTCTGACACCTTTATTAGGCAGGAAGTTATCAGTCATAACATTATGACTGCTGAAGTTAAAAATTGCTCAAATCACTGAGGTTTATGCTGGTTCAGATAGAAAGGTGACAGAATACACAGTGCATCACAGTTTGTTGCATATGGGGCTGCATAGCTGCAGACGAGTCAGGGTGCTCGTGCTGACCCCTGTGCACCGCCGAAAGCACTGGACCACAGAGCAATGGAAGAAGGTGGTCTGGTCTGATGAATCACGTCTTCTTTTACATCACGTAGATGGCCAGGTGCGTGTGCGTCGCTAAACCAGGGGAACATATGGCACCAGGATGCACTATGGGAAGAAATCAAGCCAGCAGAGGCAGCGTCATGCTTTGGGCAATTTTCTGCTGGGAAAACTTGGGTTCTGTCATTCATGTGGATGTTACTTTAACACTTACCACCTAACTAAGCATTGTTGCAGACCATGTACACCCTTTCATGGAAATAGTATTCTCTGATGGCTATGGCCTCTTTCAGCAGGATAGTGCGCTGTGCCACACAGCAAAAATGGTTCAGGAATGGTTGAATGAGCACAACGAGTTTGAGGTGTTGACTTGGCCTCCAAATTCTCCATATCCCAATCTAATCTAGCATCTGTGTCTTAGAGGATCTGCTGCTAACATCTTGGTGCCAGATACCCCAGCACACCTTCAGGGACCTAGTGGAGTCCATGTCTCGAAGGGTCAGGGCTGTTTTGGCAGGAAAAGGGGGCTGGAGTTTAGCATGTTTGCCTCACACCTCCAGGGTTGGGGGTTTGATTCCTGCCTCCACCAAGTGTGTGTAGAGTTTGCATGTTCTCCCCGTGCCTCGGGGGTTTCCTCCGGGTACTCTAGTTTCCTCCCCTGGTCCAAAGACATGCATTGTAGGTTGATTGGCATCTCCAAATTGTCCGTAGTGTGTGATTGCGTGAGTGAATGAGAGTGTATGTGTGCCCTGCGATGGGTTGGCACTCTGTCCAGGGTGTATCCTGCCTTGATGCCCAATGACGCCTGAGATAGGCACAGGCTCCCCGTGACCCGAGAATAGTTCGGATAAGCAGTAGACAATGAATGAATGTAATATAAAGTTAAATGACAATATGCATACAAATTTGAAGTGGACAGGATACATGCACTTAGAGGCATATTACACAACAAAAACTTTCATTTGAAAGGCTTTTTTAAAAAAATTGGAAATATCATGCAGGGATCTTCTATATTTAGTCTTGTTTGGAATAAACATTGAAAACAGCCCTCAATTTTAGTAAAGCTAGACAGGTCATGAACCATGTTCACTTTAAAAGATTAATCAGGCTTCATTAAAAAGTACTCATATATGTCATAGTACTACAATATAGATGGTACAACAATAATCATGATATATAAATTATGGGAAATTCTTGTACATTAACTGAGAAATTGTTCCGGATTGCACATTATCTTTTTTTCCATGGTCTTTACTAAGGTTTGAAATACTGCCACAAATATTTGAGATCAGAAATTTTACATAATAGATGGCTGCATTTTCCATTTTTAAGGCATTTTACCTAATACTCATCAGTATGCTACTTATATTATCACAATCATAATGTTAAGCACAAATTAAAACAAACACGCCAGTTTTTTTTGCCTTAACAAGTTTATGTATAATTATCAAAACAGGGATAAAATCTGCCTTAAAAAGGCATAAAATTGTCCATTACAAAAAATATTCCGAACTATCAAAAGTGACTATTTTTGGCAAGCCAAAATAAATATTTTTATGCTGGTGCATTAAAGGACTCTTAATGAAGAGATTTTTTTTTTTTTTTTTTTTATAACAGACAGTCGACTAATTTCTGAACAAACAGTTCACAGAATTAAGGAATGTCATCTTCCAGAAAGAACAGACTGCAGAATACACAGTAACATGGTACACACAGTCATCTACTATACAGATGAGAGCACTGTGTTTATAAACAACACCACAATAACTCAACAGCTAAACTCTGGTATATAAAAGGCACCACATTGACTGAAACTGGCTGACAGTCTTTGGGTTACAGGAGGAATATCCTCAGGAAGAAGAGATGATGAATAGGATTGCTCTGCCTCTACAGCCTGTGCTAGTCACAGACATACCTCAAAACCTCAAAGTAGGCATGGGCATGGTAACGTCACGGAAGAATCGGTGAACAAGGGCGTTCTTGGCTGAGATTCTCTTGTTGGGGTCATATCTCAGCATTTGCTGTTAGAAAAAAAGGAAAAGGGAAGAGTTTAGAATAAATCATTTGTCAGCCATCAATAATTTACCCTTACTTTTCTATAAAGGATAGATAATAGAATATATGAGAATATACAGAATAACAATTTGCTCATAACTTAAATAATGATATATACATACATCAAAGCAATGAATAGTTGTATCTAATGAATTGTACCTTAAGTACAAGTTCCGCATATGATTGTTTGAGCTATGATCAAAACTAGATCTCCATAAATGCTGTGTCATGATGTTAATTTTACCAACTAATATTTGGTATTATTATTCTTCACATTTACGATGCATTGGTGGCTCAGTGGTAGGTTTCTCGCCCATCATGCGGAAGGCCCGGGTTCGATTCCCAGCCAATGCCTCAACCCCAGCCACTGGATGCAGTGCTGGTCCCAAGCCCGGAAAAAATGGGAGGGTTGCAAGCGGTAGACAATGAATGAATGAATGTACCAGAGCCTTGTTAGCCAGCACCAAACGTACACAACAGCAACAACTGGCCAGTAGGTGGGATTTTTTCCTACTGCCTACTAGGTAATGCTCCTCAATCACAGAACAACTTCCAACCGGAGATGGGCAAAGTGATGCATTGAGAATAAATTTTCCTTAACAGGAAAAGTGTTATCTGCCCTGTTCTGCATATATGAGCTTACAGACACCCACGGATGGCTGTTGTTGCTGTGATTGGAAGGAAAGAGATAGTAATGCTATCTCATCCACTTAGAGAACATTGGAAATTTTGACTCTGCAAATTATCATTTTCTCTTTCCCATGAAATCAAAACTATAGAATGGTAAATAAAGAGAACATTCCAAGGCATATTTTTCATAAATTTATTTAAACTGTAGATCCTCTTTTTTTTGTAGTGGTGGTCTCACTGGTAGGTTTCTCTCCTATCATGCGGAAGGCCCGGTTTCGATTCCCAGCCAATGCCTCAACTCCAGCCACTGGATGCAGAGCCGGTCCCAAGCCCGGAAAAATGGGAGGGTTTTGTCAGGAAGGGTATCCGGCGTAAAACATTTGCCAAGTTGTTGTGCGGACCAGTTGGTCCGCTGTGGCGACCCCGAACAGGGAGCAGCCGAAAGCAACTTTTATTCTTCACATTTACAGCATTTGATCTATAATGGTGTTAATATCTTACTGCGAGCAGGTCTCTGCCATCATCATCCAGAGGTGGCACAACTTTGGACAGATCCTGCAGTGCCCACTTTGGGAAAGAAGGCTTATAGTCAGGCATCGAGGTCACTCCAGGCCACACAGACTCATCAGGAGTGCCGAGGGTTCGGAAAATCCGGAACAGCTGATCAATTTCTGAATCTCCAGGAAAGAGCGCCCTCCGAGTAATCTGACAATATGGACACCACAGGTTAGTACTGGAGGACAAGCTCTCTGATGACTACCCAAATTCAATAGCAGTATAAATAAGTAAAAAGGCATAATTTTTAATATGTCTAGCACAGTTCACAGGTAGCAGAATTTTATGATGTCTTTAGGAATTGGTTAAAACTATAGAGTTTTTTCAGTGTGTCTATTTGCAGAACATTTAACTTAAAGCAAGACATTCTTATGCTTAAATGTGAAATCTTTATTTACAAAAAAAGTGCTTTATATATTTCTATTTAACTATAAAATCACCACAGAGACACCATTCAATGTGCTATAGCATGCTTCATGTTTTGCAAGAATTCAGCAGCCTGTATAATGCAAAGATCTTGCACTGTACTTTTTTTTTGCAAAGATCTTGCACTGTACTCAGATTTTTGTACTGCTGTGCAAATCTCAGACCCCTTACTATCCCCCTAAACCTATTGCTATGAGCAGGTTAAAAATTACTCATGTATGCTATTTAGTACAGTTAATATGGCCTAGTCCAATAAATTTTAAACAGCTTACCATTTCAGCAAAGATGCAGCCCAAACTCCAGATGTCAACAGCTGTGGAATAATATTTACAGCCCAGGAGAATTTCTGGTGCTCTGTACCACAAAGTCACAACCTACAATGTAAGTACAATAATATTAATTAGAATTAATAATCTTATTAACAAACAGACATAATGTATTGGGTAAAAATAAGTGCAACTGAAAATATTAATTATTTGTATAAAATGTTTATTTTTGTACACATAATAAAAAACTAAAGTTTACCTCATGTGTGTATGTGCGCACAGGCACACCAAAAGCCCTGGCCAAGCCAAAGTCGGCCAGTTTAATTTCTCCTTGTGCATTAATGAGCAGATTCTGAGGTTTCAGGTCTCTGTGTAAAACCCGGTGAGAGTGACAGAAAGACAAACCCTGGAGCAGCTGGAACAGGTAGCTCTGAAAATACATTTATTAAATAAAAAAAAAAAAAAAAAAAAAAAAAAAAAAAAAATTCATTCTCACACAATACCAACGGTACTGAAAGAAAAACCAACAACAATTAATCAGAATACATTATGGTGTTGTTGCAATAAGAACCAAAATGCAACAAAGACTGTATTTTACGAACATGAGGTTATATTTTATTTATATTTGTTTTAGCCTAGAGGTGCGCATTGAAACTAGGATCTTGTAATTTGCAGAAATAAATTTCTATTTTCATGCAAGCAGAAGTACAAAGTCAGATATGAGGCTCACAGGACAGATTTATTAACAAATAAATCCGCTTGATGTGGTGCTTTGCTTGCATTACTGGTTTACTGCATCCATCTTCTGTAAATTCTTTATTCAGGTCAAGGGCACAGTGCTATAACTTCCTGTTTGTTTTTATTTTGAAAAGGACCATCTAAAAATGACATCAGAAAATATTCTTAGAAAAATAACAACTGCAGGAGTGTTGTTAGTGGGAGAGATTAAAAAGGTTAGAATATTTTAAGAGTAGGTGGGATGGGGAAATAAAAGAACAGCCACAACACACACACCTCAAATTTTAACATGTACACTCTTTAGTGCTTTATGAAGACTATTTTTGGTTAAGAGGGAAAAAAAGGTATAGCAATAAGCAGGTATAAAAGATATAGCAGTAAGCAGAAATCACTGTGTGGTACAGCCAAAATGAAATGTGTGAATGCCAAAAAATAAAAATACATACATACACACACACAAAACATTTTATTATATATATATATATATATATATATATATATATATATATATATATATATATATATATATATATATATATATATATACACACACACACAGTGGTGTGAAAAAGTGTTGGACCCCTTCCCTGATTTCTTATTTTTTTGCAAAGAAATCAGGAAGGGGGCCAACACTTTTTCACACCACTTTTTTGTGTGTGTGTGTGTGTGTATATATAATATATATATATATATATATAAAAAAGCACAAGAGACAGATCAGCGCTACTGGGGTCAAACTCTAACCACACCACTGTTTGCACAGAGAAGCTCCTGTCAGAGAAGCTACTTATGAAGGTACAGCCTGAGAGACATATTACTCGGATGTGACAGATCTTAGAAATGAAAAATCAGCCCTGGGACCACTACCAGGACTAATCTAAAACAGCGATGCAGAAGGGCTTGAGAGAGGTGCAAAGATTTTTGGGAAAAACTTTCCTGCTACTTTACCACATCATATTACACCTATGCCTAGTGACAGTTATGAGAGTTGCTATAGTAAAAGCCCCAAGTAATACTAAACACCTGAATTGATTTATTTCATGCAAATCACTGCAAGATTGCATGTATATGGGCATTGGTGGCTCAGTGGTAGGTTTCTCGCCTACCATGCGGAAGGCCCGGGTTCAATTCCCAGCCAATGCCCAAACCCCAGCCACTGGATGCAGTGCCGGTCCCAAGCCCGGAAAAAATGGGAAGGTTGCATCAGGAAGGAAGTTGTTGTGCAGCCTCGAACAGAGAGCAGCCAAAAGCAACTTCTTCACTGCAAGATCTGCTGTGCTGTTGCAGTAGGCAGCTATCATTCCTAGACTATACAAAAAAAATCTTACGGTCTTAAGTAACATAACTAAGTTATATGAGCACACAAAAAAATAAGTAAATAAAAAAAACTGAATTTGTTTGTCACACTGTCAGCTGAGTAGGCAGAGCAGTATCAGTGAATGGTATCATTAAAAGCAAGCACAATATGCTGTTAATTGCACACAAACACATTGACAATTATTATTATTATTATTATTATCATTATAATCATCAATGCACTGCTTTAAAATCACTAAAGAACACTATTTATTACATTAAGTTCTGGTATAGTAAGGTAAGTCACCTTGACCAGAGGAAGTGAAATGCCAGTGACTGAGGACGAGTCCATATATTTCTTGAGGTCTTGGTGAAGAAATTCAAACACGAGATAAAGCTTATTCTCTGTGTGGATGACATCGAGCAGCCTGAAACAAAGTCAGAAACAATACCTCAATAGGGTTTAACTGTTATATTGACATAATAACAAAATACTAAAGTTTCACAGACAATCTAGTGACAGTTTAACAGTTTCAGCACCAGCTCCTGCAAGAGTTACATCGAGCAAACTGGACAGAGAACCTCAGGAAGACTCAGCAACCACTGGAGAGATTATATCTCATAGTTGGCTTGAGAACATGTGGGATCCCCCAGGAGAAGCTAAAAATCTGTGGCTGGGGATAGAGAAGTTTGTGCTGACCCTCTCAACTTGTTTCAGAAAACATATATGGAAAATGATGTCCTATTTCTAGTTCTTGGAAAGTGCTCGCTGCTGCTGAGGATGACCCCACATGGATAGCCTGGAGATACATGAGGCTACTGCAGATGGTACCACCTAGAAAGCATGAAGATGGATTTGGACTGGAATTGATACAATCAGCTTTGCTACAATGACTTAAGACTGCAATCACCATGAACAGTTTTGCACTCAAGTCTCCATCAGTGCAGTTTTCAATTAAATAGACTTCATGTTAACTAGAATTCATTTTCTGGTTACACAGTTGCACGTTTTGACAATATAGTACACAGTTTAAGGAGGGGAATAATTAATAATCACACTATACGGTGTAATTCAGAGGAATATGGGTTCCCTATTGAATCTGTTCCTCTAAAGTTTTCTTCATCTCAGGGAGTTTTTCGTTGCCTCTGCTTGCTCAACAGAGTGAAATTTATACATGTCTCTAAAACTACTTTGTGAAAATGTCCATTGTTAAAAGCACTATACAATGACCAGGCATAACTTTATGACCACCTGCCTAATATTGTGTTGGTGTGCCTTTTGCTGCCAAAACAGCCCTGACCCGTCATGCACTGTGCATTCTGGCACCTTTCTATCAGAACCATCATTAACTTCTTCAGCAATCTGAGCAACAGTAGCTCGTCTGTTGGATCGGATCACACGGGCCAGCCTTCACTTCCCACGTTCATCAATGAACCATGGCCGCCCATGGCCCTGTCGCCGATTCACCACTGTTCCTTCCTTGGACCACTTTTGATAGATACTGACCACTGCAGACCGGGAACACCCCACAAGAGCTGCAGTTTTGGAGATGCTCTGATCCAGTCGTCTAGCCATCACAATTTGGCCCTTGTCAAACTCGCTCAGATCCTTACGCTTGCCCATTTTTCCTGCTTCTAACACATCAACTTTGAGGACAAAATGTTCACTTGCTGCATAATATATCCCACCCACTAACAGGTACCATGATGAGGAGATAATCAGTCTTATTCACTTCACCCTCATAATGTTCAGCTTATATTCATGTTCAGCTAATCAGCTCATAATGTTATGCCTGATCGGTGTACAAATAAAATTGAATAAAACTTGTCTAAGTATTGCTTTAACATGAGTCAATTATCCTAAGGTAGGAAAAATGCTGATTTGTAACTGAAACAGTAGAAAGCTTTTTCTTTTTTCTTTTTAAAATGCATGGCATGATTAGTTGCATAACTGTGTCGTGTTGTGTAACAATCATACTTGACAATATTGGGGTGGTTGAGTTCCTTCAACAGGGAGATTTCTCGGATGGCCGTACTCGGAACACCTTCAGTCTCCCTGAAAATAAAAATAAATGTAAATAACATCAACTGCTGTAATCATAATAACTCTTCTGTTTTCATCCCAGGACTCATGTCTCAATAGGTTCATATTAAACATCCTTTTAACACTGTACTGTTTGACTTTATAGCACACAGGTGAAGAAGAGCAAAGCTTTATAATCCCACTACAATCCTAGTATCACCCAGAGGAAAAGTCTGGTTCCTCTCCAGTTTTTTTTTTTTTCAACAGTTAATGAACTATGGGGATTTTAGCTAGGAGAAATGCCTGCATCCACTTTGGATCATGTTTCTATCCACAAATACAAGCTTTTATCTGGACAATGAGCCAGGGTCCTAAATGGTGATTAGCTCAAGGTACTGAGAAATGAAAAAGAAAAAGAAAAAAGATATGAGGAGACAAACAACATGAAGTGCAGAGATACTAAAAGTCAATGGATTTTATATCAAATCCTAATTTAAAGATACTGTAACAAGGGTTTCTAGCACACAGCTGAAGCACAAACCAACGGAGACAGAGGTAAATAGACTTGATTTAAACTACAAGCATATTTACAATAATTATCTTATTCTACACACTCTACAGAAAGGTTATTAACATTTTTCCACATACGTGTCCAGTCTGATTTTCTTCAAAGCCACGGTTTCGCCGGTGATTTTGTTTTTAGCTTTATAAACCACTCCATATGTCCCCTCTCCAATTTTCTCCACTTTCTGAAAGGACTCCATGTCAGACATACGGATAAAACCCCTTCTTTTACCCGGGGAAAGTGAGACACTGAAAACTTTGCTTCTAAATGCACACAATGGCTGTATGTTGACTCTGAGAGTGAAATGTAAACATGAGGAAGCGAGTGATATGTTAAAACGTAGCTAAAGTATATTAACCCTTAGCCGTATTTTTAAAAAAAATTTAATAAATAACGCTAAAGCTACAATGTTTTAGAACCAATACCCGCCAATTCCCGCGTTTAGTTACACTCAATCCAAAATATCTGTGTGTAAGTCACCGAGTGCACTTCGTAGGCAGTAATATGCTATTATGTAGCACTCTACAAAGTGCACTTAAAGAGGAAGTAGTAAATTGGTTGAGACCGGGCCTAAAACCCACCCTTCAAACAAAGCCATTCGTTGCCCCGCCCATTTATTTCTTCTATTGGCGCTTTCGAAAGAACTAACGATTCGTATCGCCACCGAGCGGATGATTTCATTTTCGCACGTTTATGTGGGTTGTTACTAGTATTCTTCATCTTTTTTAGTAACATTAACTTAAACACGATTGTTTCATTTTTATGAAAGTTTAGGTCCAAAATGTTGCCACAAACTGTATAATATTCTACGCATATATTTATATAATTGTTGTAAGCTATAGCATTATAATTCACCTTCACTGCAACTAAGAGGACTAAACCTGTTCCAGCATGAAAGTGAGATCCATGAAGACCAGGGTTGGTAAGGTTGGAGAACTTGAATGAGTGGCCTGCACAAAGCCCTGGCCTCAACCCCACTGAACACCTGATGAGAAGATCCAAGATGGCGGCGCACAGCAGTCACTCCGGATCCAAAATGGTGTTCTCAGTTTCTTTCCTCAAGCCATCAGGCTCCTCAACATCCAGAACTGAACTGTATCAACACTCTCTCTCTCTCTCTCTCTCTCTCACCACACACACACACACACACACACTCACTCACTCACTCACTCACTCACTCAACTGTGTGAACTGACTTGTTTCTACTGTGTGAGATTCATCACATTCATCCATAACTCCTCTCACATAATAAATGTTTACATTTTGTATTTGCACACTTATTCAATTGCTGCTACAGCTATTTTTGCACACTTCAAACTGTCACCTATTGCTGCTATATGTTTATGTTTACAAAAATATATGTTATAAGAAACCACTGGTTTACAGTTCCTCTAGTTTGCACATTTTTTCGGTGCTATGTGTCTGTTTTGCACTGTTTTTGTAGTTTCTGTTTGCACTGTCTTGTCTTGCACTGTTTGTACCTGGTTGTACATGTTGCACTTTATGCAGCTAGGACAAACTTTGTGGTGATGAACTGGAACACTGATTATGTGCCAGACCTCATCAACTGATGTAATGCTCTTGTGGCATAATGAACAGAAATCCCCACAGCCAGACTTCAAAATCTAGTGGAAAGTCTTTCCCAGAAGAATGGCGGTTATTATAACAGCAATAAAACCACTTCAAATCATATCAACTCTTAAAAAAGCAGGACACCTATATAGCCTGTAAAGATAGCAAACTTCCTACAGTAACAATCCAGTAGAGTTGCTTTCAGCTGCTCCCTGTTCAGGGTTGCCACTGCAGACAACAACTTGGCAAATGTTTTATGCTGGATGTTCTTCCTGACGCAACCCTCCCATTTTTCCAGACTTGGGACCAGCACGGCATCCAGTGGCTAGGGTTGAGGCACTGGCTGGGACTCAAACCCGGGCCTGCCGCATGATAGGCGAGAAACCTACCACTGAGCCACCAATGCCCCACATTAACAATCCAGTAATTAGCCATAAAATGGCTAGTGACTGTGGTCACCTTGTCAGGATTGTGACTCTCAGGAAGACACTGACAAATGAATGTAAAAATGTGGCCCTATGTCTTCTTGTAGCCAGAAGTATAGCCAAAGTAAACAACTGATTCATTTTTTTTTTCCTTTCAGCTGTTCCAGGTTGCCACAGCAGACCAACTGGTCTGCACAACAAGTTAACAAGTTTTACACCAGATGCTGTTTCTGATTGGGGTTTGGGCATTGGCTGGGAATTGAACCCAGGCCTTACACATGGTAGGTAAGAAACCTACCACTGAGCCACCAATGCCCTAACAACTGATTCATTTCTTGTTAGTAAATGCCTACACAGTGTGGCCAACACTTGAATTTTAATGTTTTAATTCTACAACAATATTATAATGAATGTTCTTTTTTTTTTTTTTTTTTACATTTAAAAGTAATGCTCTAAAGGCACAAATACTGTATGTGTATATAAATATGTATGAACTGATAAACCACCTAATTGCCATCCAAATAAAATGTATATTAAAATCCCTTCACTCTTTTCACCTTACTTATTAATTTATCTTTTCAGATATGTGCCAGTCTTAAATTTGATTATTGCATTAAGGCCTCATAGAAATCCTGTGTGTGATGTGTGAGGCCTGAAGTGTGTGCAATTCTCATATCATGCAGGAGATTAGAATCAACAGAGTGTAGGGTAAGCAAGAGCTTGTGAAACAAAATACAGAAACTAGGTCAATAGCAAAGAATCAATATATAAGGCTGAGCATATACTTTACACTGAAATTGATGGTGAAACTGTCTTTTAAAGACTTTGTGTGTGTGGGGGGGGGGGGGGGGCTGACTGACACAGGTGTGTTCAATCAGTCGCTGGGTGAATGTGAAAAGGAAGGATGTGAATATGTGTTCTGAGGAGTGTATAGCGTCAGTGGTTTATTCTAGTAACCTGAATTAAACATTGTTGTACTAAGCTCAACAATGATTAAAGACATATTTTTACTATATTTCTATAAAAAGTAACCTGAATATAACAAAATAAATAATTTTTATAGACCTGCCACTCCACAAACCACGCATTCATATGTTTCAGTTTACAGTTACATATCTTTCTTCCTGTTTATTTCTGTCTCTTCTTAAGTAAGTTAATCTTTTAATCTTTTCATTTTAATTTGCAACAAATGCAAATAATCAAACTTATACTTGCATATACTTGCAATTTATTTCTGATTGCAAAACTAACTAACAGGATAACAAGCTATACTGGTTGTGTTAACCAGCAGTCCTACATTTTAAAAGCTGAGCTACCAGGTTCCCTTTCCAGAATCTATGAGCTGGTGTCCCTCAGGGGCCAGTCTCAAAGTTTCCAAATATGCAGCTCATATTCAGTCAAAGGTACACAACTTTCTGCTTGTACAGTGTGTGAGCTGCAGAATGTTTGGTAACTCTTCCTCTGTCGTTACCGTTAATTTTATTGTGCTAATTATATTTTACTTATCTCTCTGACTGGGAAACATTAGCTAGAGATGGTTAGCAATAACAAGAGTAGTGTAGTATCTGTAGGGGAAAATCTGGAAGCCTTAGGTGGAGTTAGTAACTAACAGCACCCTTCATGCCCCTTACAGCAGGGCGAATGGCCACCCTGGCATTTGGCACACTACGGCCCTGATTCAAGAGCAGTTTTGGTGGCCTTCCATGTCTTAGGACATGGAAGACTTTGTCCAATCATGCACCACTTGCGCTCAGGCCCGAACCAGTCGGCAGGTCCCAATGGGTCTGCTGTAGCCCCTCCCTGTTCCCAAGAGTCCGTGGTCCCATATGGCAGTAGACTTCATCACCGATCTCTCGGATTCCAAGGGGTTCAATACGATTCTGGTAGCGGTGGATCATTTCTACAAAGCCCACAGCCATGACTATTGCTACCACGCTGTTTGACCATGTGCTTCAAAATTATGGACTCCCGGAGGATATTGTGTTTGACCGAGGCCCCCAATTCACGTACAGGGTCTGGAAGGTATTCTGCAGTCTCTTGGGTGTCAATGTCAGCCTCACCTCTGGCTACTACCCACAGACCAACAGGCAGACAGAGAGCTGAATCAGGAGATCGGCCGGTACTTATGGACATACTGCAGCCACGAACAACAGCTGGCGTGAGTTCCTCCCGTGGGCGGAGTACACCCAGAACTCCGTCATTCACTCCTCAATGGGACTCACCCCGTTTCAGTGTGTCCTGGGGTACCAGCCATCCCTCTTCCCATGAACCAGCAAACCCTCGGGTGTCCCTGCAGTGGATGACTGGATCTCTCATAGCCTTGAAGTGTGGGATAGTGCTCACATCTGGCTTCAGAGGGCCATCAGGTGGCAACGAATACAAGCAGACCGCCATAGGTGCCCGTACCCCCAGTATCAGGTGGGCCAGCTTGTATGGCTATTGACTCAGAACCTGAAACAATGGTTACCCTGTCGCAAACTCAACCCTCACGTTATCGGCCCATTCCCCATCAGTACTTGGTACAAGGTTAACAAACATACCCAAAGCTCTCATCCCACTTGTCATGTTAAACCTTATTTTGTTAAACCTTTAAATACAGATGATTAATAAACTAAGGTGGTGCCTGATAACCAACCATGCTGTCCTCTGATTTTTATTTTTATACAAACATGAACAAGAATGCACTCACATACATTCTAAACACTCTAAACCATAAAAATTACTCCCACATTCCCCCATTTTGTGACTCATATGTCACAACACATTCTACTTGTCCAAACTTTGAAAGTATGCATTTCATTTTATGTGATCAGTCAATGTAATGTTGGATAACTACATGATTAACTCAACCTTAAGTAAATATAAGTGAGTGTGGTTATATAATATATTGAATAAGTGTGAGTGAATATACTTGTGAGTGTAATATAACATGATGTGAAAGTGTCAGTTACTCCAAGCTCTGTGCAGGCTTTATGTATTTTAATCCACCCCCCCACCCGGCCCAAATTTTGGGCTTGCTTTTGAACCAATGAGATATACAGGTGCATCTCAATAAATTAGAATGTCGTGGAAAAGTTCATTTATTTCAGTAATTCAACTCAAATTGTGAAACTCATGTATTAAATAAATTCAATGCACACAGACTGAAGTAGTTTAAGTCTTTGGTTCTTTTAATTGTGATGATTTTGGCTCACATTTAACAAAAACCCACCATATCTCAACAAATTAGAATATGGTGACATGCCAATCAGCTAATCAACTCAAAACACCTGCAAAGGTTTCCTGAGCCTTCAAAATGGTCTCTCAGTTTGGTTCCCTAGGCTACATAATCATGGGGAAGACTGCTGCTCTGACAGTTGTCCAGAAGACAATCACTGACACCCTTCACAAGGCGGGTAAGCCATAAACATTCATTGCCAAATAAACTGGCTGTTCACAGAGTGCTGTATCTAAGAATGTTAACAGAAAGTTGAGTGGAAGGAAAAAGTGTGGAAGAAAAAGATGCACAACCAATCGGGAGAACCGCAGCCTTATGAGGATTGTCAAGCAAAATCGATTCAAGAATTTGAGTGAATTTCACAAGGAATGGACTGAGGCTGGGGTCAAGGCATCAAGAGCCACCACACACAGATGTGTCAAGAAATTTGGCTACAGTTGTCGTTTTCCCCTTATTAAGCCACTCCTGAACCGCAGACAATGTCTTACCTGGGCTAAGGTGAAGAACTGGACTGTTGCCCAGTGGTGCAAAGTCCTCTTTTCAGATGAGAGCAAGTTTTGTATTTCATTTGGAAACCAAGGTCCGGAGTCTGGAGGAAGGGTGGAGAAGCTCCTAGCCCAAGTTGCTTGAAGTCCAGTGTTAAGTTTCCACAGTCTGTGATGATTTGGGGTTCAATGTCATCTGCTGGTGTTGGTCCATTGTGTTTTTTGAAAACCAAAGTCACTGCACCCATTTACCAAGAAATATTGGAGCACTTCATGCTTCCCTCTGCTGACCAGCTTTTTGAAGATGTTGATTTCATTGATGATGTTGAAATCCAGCAGAATTTGGCACCTGCCCACACTGCCAAAAGCACCAAAAGTTGGTTAAATGACCATGGTGTTGGTGTGCTTGACTGGCCAGCAAACTCACCAGACCTGAACCCCATAGAGAATCTATGGGGTATTGTCAAGAGGAAAATGAGAAATAAGAGACCAAAAAATTCAGATGAGCTGAAGGCCACTGTCAAAGAAACCTGGGCTTCCATACCACCTCAGCAGTGCCAAAAACTGATCACCTCCATGCCACGCCGAATTGAGGCAGTAATTAAAGCAAAAGGAGCCCTTACTGTGATGGCTGCCTACCATCAGCTGAAGCAGCTGGATCCATGCGCAGAGTAGGGCACGGGGTAGGCTGAAGAAATGTAGTCGGAGACAGGCAGGGTCGATAACCAGGAAAGCAGTCACACACACGATATAATTCAAAAGGGTAAATCCAAAGGGGAAACGTAGAACAGGTTGATAACCACACGCTCTGTCCCACTGAGTAGGGAGGATGAGGCCATCGGCGTCGGTTGGCCTGGATCACCTGCCGCCTTATGGCCCTCTGAAGGCGCACGTGCACTCGTTCCCACACGTCCTGGCTGGACCGGAACCAGTCTGCCACTGCTGCCACA
Source organism: Hemibagrus guttatus (assembly GCA_033459395.1). NCBI lineage: Eukaryota > Metazoa > Chordata > Actinopteri > Siluriformes > Bagridae > Hemibagrus > Hemibagrus guttatus. The sequence continues at coordinate 9,830,510 of JAUCMX010000023.1, forward strand.
TTGGAAGGCTGCCCTGACCACGGAAACAGGGGAGGCTGATAACCCAGCACGCACTGGAAAGGTGTAAGGCCCGTGGACGAGTGGATTAGTGAGTTCTGGGCGTACTCAGCCCACGGTAGGAAGTTGCTCCACCGCTGGTGATCCCGGCTGCAGTAGGCCCTAAGAAACCACCCGATTTCCTGATTGAGGTGCTCTGCCTGCCCATTGGATTGGGGATGATAGCCCAAGCTCAGGCTGATGCTATTGCCCAGCTGCTCACAGAAAGCCCTCCACACTCAGGACGTGAACTGAGGCCCCCGATCTGACACAATGTCTTCCGGCAGGCCGAAGTTCCGGAACACATGTTGAAACAAGGCGTCGGCAGTCTGCAGAGCAGTGGGCAGCCCCTTCATGGGTACTAGCTTGCACTCCTTAGAGAACCAATCAATGACCACCATAACTCCCATGAAACCCCCTGAATTAGGTAAATCCGTGAGGAAATCAATGGAGATATGAGACCGGGGCGCCGTGGCATGGGTAACGGTTCCAACAGTCCCTCGGGAAGCTGACGACTACCCCGGGTCTGTGCACATGTGGAGCATGTTCTCACAAAATCCTCGATGTCTTGCCTCACAGTGGACCACCAGAACCGGCGATGCAGGAGCTGGGACGTCTGGTGAACACCCGGGTGCCTGGTACTGATGGACTCATGCACCCATTGTATAACTTGCTGGCAGTACCGGCTGGGAATATACATTTTGCCCGGAGGACACTGGGCTGGTGGGGGCTCTCCTCGGTGTGGGCCTGCTGAATCTCTTCCACGAGGTTCCAACGAATGGGCCCCAAGATGGCGAACTGGGGCAGAATGGAGTCAGGATGAGGTGGAGGTGGCACAACCTCAAACTGCTGAGAAAGCGCGTCCGCTTGGCCGTTTTTGGATCTAGGGCGATATGTCACGGAAAAGTCAAACCTGGTGAAGAACAGCGCCCACCTTGCCTGGCGTGAATTCAGCCTTTTAGTCGCCTTGAGGTACTCCAGATTTCGGTGATTGGTAAGGACCAGAAAGGGGTGGCGAACCCCTTCCAGCCACCCCGTGACAGCTTGGACCTTGGACTGGTCCATCTCCACCCCTCGCGGCGAAATCACATAGCCCAGAAACGTGACAGTGTGGCGGTGGAATTCACACTTCTCCGGTTTCACATAAAGGCAGTTCTTTAGCAGGCAGGAGAGCACCTCCCGAACATGACACACATGCTCCTCAAATGAAGCAGAGTAGACCAGGATGTCGTTGATGTATGCTATGACATATTTATTCAGAACGTCCTGAAACACTCCATTGATCAGTGCCTGGAAAACCGGCAGGGCGTTGGTGAGACCGAAGGGCATTACCAGATACTCATAGTGCTCTTGAGTGGTGTGAAACACTGTCTTCCACTTGTCGCCTTCCTTAATCCGAATTAGATTATACGCGCTGTGAAGGTCCAGCTTGATGAAGAACCTAGCGCCCCGTAGCTGCTCCAACGCCGCCGGTACCAGCGGGAGAGGGTAGGGGCGGCGGGACAGATGCCGTTGGCGATGCGGCCGTGGCGGCAGGCTGGTTAGCATTGGGCTGCTGCTGTTGTAGCGCTTCGACCTGGTCTTGGAGTGTGGCGAGAACCACACCCTGACGAATAATAATCACCTGCAACTTCGCTGGATCCGTGGGAGGCAAAGTATTCTGTGACGGCTGCCTACCGTCAGCTGAAGCGGCTGGATCCATGCACAGAGTAGGGCGTGGGGTAGGCTGAAGAAACGTAGTTGGGGACAGGCAGGGTCGGTAACCAGGAAAGCAGTCACACACACGATATAATCCAAAAGGGTAAATCCAAAGGGGAAATGTAGAACAGGCGAGGGTCGACACACAGCGAACCATAACGTCAGAGGCAGAAACAAACTCGTAGTGTGAGATAAACAATCCAAGGTCGGGACACAAACACAATAAACCACAAAGCTAAGGAATGGCTTGGTAAGTCACAAAGGACGATACTTTTCGTGGTGTCTAGCGTCTGTTCCGCTTTTATGTCCGTGCAGAAAACCCGGAAGTGAATCAAAACTCGGGCGAGGGCTCCCTCCTGTGGCCGGATCTCGGAGGTGGCGTGACACCTACAAAGTATTGAGTACATGTACAGTAAATGAACATACTTTCCAGAAGGCCAGCAATTCACTAAAAATGTTTTTTTATTGGTCTTATGAAGTATTCTAATTTGTTGAGAGTGAATTGGTGGGTTTTTGTTAAATGTGAGCCAAAATCATCACAATTAAAAGAACCAAAGACTTACACTACTTCAGTCTGTGTGCAATGAATTTATTTAATAAATGAGTTTCACAATTTGAGTTGAATTACTGAAATAAATAAACTTTTCCACGACATTCTAATTTATTGAGATACACCTGTATATTACAAATTCAAATTTATACTTACCTTAACCCCTGCTCCATTCACCTTTTCGCCGATGGTGTATCACATGTTGTTTTCCATTTTTCACATGGTGACCAGCAGCATGACCATGCCTGCCTTAGGTTGTTCCACCTTGTGGGATCTTACCTGTCATTGACTAACCAGCCTTCTTCTCTGGTCACTGGGTGCACCTTTCATCAGGTAGCAGCTTCAGCTCAAGACCTTACTCTTGAAGTGGCTATGTTCTGGAAGTCAACTTTTCCTGGTTTCCTTGTGGAGCAATAGTGGGGTTTTCATTGTGAGCCAAATTGGAATATATACCAATTACCATGCCATTTGTTTACCTGCAGAGAGCAAGTTAACCTGTAACAAATGCACATATCAAACTTAACCTACTCTATGATTATCCAATAATTAATGTTTGAGTAAATATGACTAATCATCAAAAATTACCATTCAAACCTTAAGTAAAATGAACCTTACTTTCTAACACAAAATGCTTCTTATACTGATTGTGATGAGATGATAAGTAATCAATGATAAAACAAGCAACAAATAGAACAAAATCATTCAGTAGTATGATCAGGTAATACATTCTTTGTATGATTGTTAAAGTGACAACAATGATCACATAACGTTTTTTTCTTTTCTTTTTTTATATACATAAAACAAAAATATAACCAATGTCCCTTTCTTTTAATCGAAGCACTCTGCATCTTCTGTCCCATGTGACTTTATGCCATGCAGAGGGACAGTTGGAGGACTAAGGAGAGGTTACCGGCACATCACTTAGTCCTCTTACGGCGACCATGTTGGCAAAGATAAAACATCCATTGTGTGTCTAGGAACATTAGTCCACAACTCATCCTCCCCCAACTTCACTGTGATGACTTCTACTCTCTTTTTCTAAGTGGTATGTCTGTCCAGAAAACCATACCACTCTTTCCTCTTGTAGGTAGGACTTATCAAACACTTCACACAATCTCTTACACATTCTATCACAAAAGGAGAATGTGCAGGCTGTCTTGAAGTATATACTTGTGTTTGCACTTCGGTGATATACATTCTATCATTGTAAATCTTATACGTGTATGTCTGTCTATAAAAGGGTATGCTAGTAGACTAGAATTTGGTCTCCATTCTCCTAAATCATTTTTCAACAGTGTTTTCCATATACCTCTCCAGTGTCTTTCCATTATGCTGCTAATTTTTGTAAGTCCATTTCATCAATGCTGTCATCCAATTTGGGCTTTAGCTCAATTTCTTGTGTCATTTGTATGTATTGGCCAAACAGTGAATGTGTCATATGCTGAATCATTGTATGAATTAAAGGAATTAAGCAGCATGACAAAAATATGAGTAAAAAAAGTATTACTAACATTATCATCAAAATGGTTCCTGGTCTAAGTATAACAGCCTTCCAGTTTGAAGAGAACAACCAGGAAATCCAGTATTCAGTCTCTCTTTATCTGTTACAGCTTCAGGCACCTGAAGAGTGTCTCTATATCGTCTAGTTAATGAAGTTGATCGGGCAATAACGTTGCATGTGTTTGCAATTCTACCTGATTTTGGTTGTAATTGTAAATGTCTACAACCCTATACTCATCACTGCTAGCATTGCAACTGCCTGGCTGTTTACAGGTTCTTTCTTTTCTGCATTTCATCCGATTGTCTTTTATTTTCTTTCTCTGTTCTCTTATTGCTCTCGTCGTGTTCGTGCTCTCATTCTGTAAGCTGGTCCTGCATCTTGCTAATCTTGTAGTAGAGGCTCGTTCCACTTTCGCTTGAAGACCTTGACATACACCCAGTCCCCTGATTGCATGGTTCTCAGCTCCTCGTCGATTTCACTTGTTCTCCCTTCAGTGGCACCTTTCACCTGTTGGAATATAGCTCGATGTATTTCAATTAGATACTTTATATAATTGCCAAGTTCGCCTTCAAGCTGCTCAAGCAGAGGAACTTTATAAGCATATCATGCGGAGTTAGATGCATCATTTGGTTAGTTTGCATCTTCATACTCATCAATGCTAATGGCAAAGCTCGCACCCAATTCATCTTTCCAGCCTCACAAATCTTAGCCAGTTTAGCATTCAATGTTCCATTAGCTCTTTCCACCATTCCCTGTGATTGCAGATGATAAATACAACCCAACCTATGTTTTATTCTCAGGTACTGGAACACCTTTCGAATCAGTTTGTTCACAAAATGAGTACCACTGTCAGAGTGGTCTTTGACCAGAGTCGTCAATTTTACCACTGTCAAAATTGTCTTTGAAGATAGACGCCAAACCTCCACCACGACCCAAGCTTCACGGAGAGCTGAGAAAGGAACAGCTGGGAGGGAGAAGTTCAGAGAAAGCACTGTTCTCACCTGCTTTCAGCCAGGAAGGAAATCCAGATCACGAGAGGAAAAATAGTCGTTTAAAAAGAAAGTTTTATTTGTCAGTGATCTAACATTGATGAGCGCCATTTGGATCACATTAACAGGCTGTTGGGATGCCCAATATAGTAGTCGAAGATTTTCATTCAGACATCTACATCTAAAAATCCTCGTTTGCCGGGTGCACAGAAGCAGCATACAGGAGTCGGGAACCACCACTCAGAGCCACCAATAGCTGAACTCCCAAGTGCGCTGTGAGACGTAGCAGCCATAAGTCTCTTGCAATCCAAACAACCAGAGACAAGGTTTGTATACATACATGTGTATGCCACCACATAGGCCTTAATGCGAACCAGCAACCCTCCTCTCTTACCCTGTCTTCTGTAATGCTTACTACGGGGAAAAATGCAAGGAATACCTCGGAGGTAAGGTGGTATATCCAAGAAGAGTGGTGGGGGAGATTTTGATTGTCCATATAAACTATAAATCTGTGATCCAAAGAATTACGAATGTTAAGTAAGGCTAGGCAATTGTACACTAGTAGTGATGACACATTTTGAGTGATAAATGATAAAAATAGATACGTTATTAAGACAGACAACAGTACATAGAGCACATACATAGAGCATGGAACTTGCACAATTTTGTGGCGTGGGTTCTTCGGCATGGGCCCTTCGAATGTCTTCCACTAGATTCCAACATATGGGGGCTAGCATGACTGATGTAGGAAGAATGAGTTCAGATGGGAGTTGTGAGCTAGTGGGTTCATACCTCCGAGATAAAGCATCTGCCATTTTTGGAACCAGGACAATAGGTGACTGAAAATTGAAAGCAGGAAAAAAAACAGGGCCCACCAGGCTTGAATGGAGTTCAGTCTCTTAGCATCACGAAAATATTCCAGATTATGGTGATCAGTTAATACTAGGAAAGAGTGTCTTGCCCCCTCTAACCCGTGTCACCACTCCTCAAGTGCAGTCTTTATAGATAGGAGCTCGGTTGCCCACATCGTAGTTGACCTCAGCCGCAGTCACTTTATGTGAAAAGTAGGCACATAAATGGAGTTTACTGGGATCCCTGTGACATTGGGAGAGGACTGCCCCTATTCCATGACTGGACGCAACCACTTCTACAACAAATGAGCAGTTGGGATCGGAGTGACGGAGAATAGGGGCTGAGGTGAAGCTCTGTTTCAGCTGTTCAAATGCTGTTGAACTGCGTGTAGAAATTCGTGAATCCCAGAAAGCATTGGAATTTCTTGATAGAGGTAGGTTCGGGCCAATTCGTGACTGCTTGCACCTTGTTGTTGTCCTTCTCTACACCCTGTCGAGAAAGAACATATCCCAAGAATGTGATGGACTTCTGGTGAAATTCGCACTTCTTGACCTTGATGTAAAGCTTATGGTGAAGTAAATGGGCCAACACTGCAGACGTGGTGTACATGATCACTGTAGGTGCGTGAATAAATCAGAATGACATCGATATATATGAAATCACATATTTATCAATCAAATCCTTGAATACTTCATTCATAAAAGCTTGAGATGGCTGGTGCATTTGTTAGCCCATATGGCATCGCAAGATACTCATAGTGTGCCTTAGTTGTGTGAAAAGCCGTTTTCCACTCATCGCCCTCACGAATTCAAAATCAGGTTGTAGGCACTTCGTAGATCTAGCTTGGTGAAAATACATGCTTCTTGAAGTTGCTCCAGGGCTGCGGGCACCAAGGGATATGGTAAGGGATATGGGTAGTGCACTGTGAGAGCGTTCAGTCCCCGATAGTCAATGCAGGGCCGTAGGTCCCCATACTTTTTCTCCACAAAGAAGAATCCCGCAGATGCAGGAGAAGTGGAGGGTCAGATATAACCAGCCGGAAGGGCCTCCTCCACGAAGTTTTCCATGGCTTCCCTTTCCGGGAGTGACAGCTGGATTTCCCCCTCCCTCCAGGATATCTGAGGATCATGTATTTGCAGCCAGGGAAATTCCAAGATGACAACTGAAAACTCTCACTCCTACACCAATGGTGTTACGTAGGAGCGGAGGTTACGGAGAGGAAAAATACGATAGTATCACCCAGCCATCTAGGTGATACTCAGTTCTTACATTCAATTTGCATTTAAAGTGAAAATTATATAATTTACAAACAGGAAACACTGTATAAAATGTTTGAGCAGGATATGTTCTGCGCTCTTTTTGACTCCGAAGAACCCAAAGTACTTAGTGTATTTTGTCACTGCTATGCTGCAATTGTTACGGGCGGCAGGTCCCAGGTTGGACCACTAGGGGGGGTTGCTAACAGGGATTGGTTTTGTTTACGTTTTACATTTACATTTACATTTCTGGCATTTGGCAGACGCTCTTATCCAGAGCGACGTACAAAAGTGCTTTAGTTCTCAGTCACTGAATACATTAACACTGGTTCAATAAGACACAAACTTGGGATACCATTAGCCTAAACACTGAGTTGGGTTACTTTTATTTTTTTTAACTTTGCAACATAATACGTAAGCTGGAAAAAAATAAGAGCTAGTTTAAGTACTTCAGGAAGAGGTAAATCTTCAGTTGCTGTTTGAAGATGGTTAGAGACTCGGCCGTACGGATACCTAGGGGAAGTTCGTTCCACCACCTCGGTGCCAGAACAGAGAAGAGTCTAGATGTATACCTACCTTTTTCCCTGAGAGATGGTGGGACCAGTCGAGCAGTGCTAGTGGATCTGAGTGAGCGAGGTGCAGTGCGAGGAGTGATGAGAGCTTTGAGGTAAGATGGCGCCGGTCCATTCTTGGCTTTGTAGGCAAGCATTAGTGTTTTGAATCTGATGCGTGCAGCTACCGGAAGCCAGTGGAGGGAACGCAGCAGTGGGGTGGTGTGGGAGAATTTGGGCAGGTTGAAAACAAGTCGTGCAGCTGCATTTTGGATCATTTGCAGTGGGCGAATTGCGTTCAGAGGTAGACCTGCCAGAAGAGAGTTGCAGTAGTCCAATCTCGAGATGACCAGAGATTGAACAAGCACCTGAGTAGCCTGTGTGGATAGAAATGGCAGAATGCTTCTGATGTTGTACAGATGTTCTGATGTTTTGTTTGTCATGTGCCTGTGTTAGCCCCGCCTTGTTCCTAATGTGTCCTCATTGATGTTCACCTGTTTCTAATGTGTCCCTTAATTATGTTTGGTATATATAGTGGCCTTTTGCCAAGGTTCAGGGCTAGTCCTCGTCTTTATGTAGCGTCTACGTGTGGTGTCGGTCCTGTGCTCATGTTTGTTTGTTTTTGAGTTCAATAAATCCCTGTCTTCGTCTATCCTCGCGCTGGGTCTGTTTTCCTTATGTTTTGGATACTGGAAACGGGACTAGCCGAAACCGTACAGACCCAGCGTGGTAGCTCACGCGAGGAGTTTATTTTTTTCTGTTTCTGGTTTTATTGTTTTGCGCGATTTTGGTTTTTGTTCCGGTTCTCGCTCCGCTCATGTTCCCGTGGGGGCGTCGCCCCACCAGCTGGTTTTCCGTGAGGGACGCTGCCCCACCTCCTGGCTAACGGAGGAGAGTTCCGGTCTGGATTTTTTTTTTTTTGTAAATTTTGTGTTTGCTCTGGCTCTCGCTCCGCTCATGTTCCCGTGGGGGGCATTGCCCCACCATTTGGCTTTCCGTGGGGAACGTGGCCCCACTTCTCGTTAACGGAGGAGAGTTCCGGCCAGGATTTATTTTTTTAGGATTTTGGGGCTTTTTTTTGTCGTCTGGCCCTCGCTCCGCTCTTGCTTTGGTGAGGGATGTCGCTCCGCCAGCTGTTTTTTTCGTGGATGACGTCACCTCACTTCTCGTCGCTGGAGGAGGGTACCGGCAGTATCTGGCTCCCGCCTGCCCGCCCCTTGGGGAGTTTCCAGCTTCAGCGGGACAGGGGTTGTCACTCCGCGCCGTCGTTCGTCGCTCGGCGTCGTGGCTTGGTGGTGGACGTCGCTCGGCGCTGCAACTCGGCAGTGGATGTCGCTCGGCCCTGCGGCTCAGCTGTGGACGTCACTCGGCTCTGCTGCTCGGCTGTGGTCATCGCTCGACGCCTCCGCTCGGTGGTGGACGTCGCGTGGGGCCCTCTGGCCTTGCCGTCGGGCCCCGTGCTCCCCCCACCTGTCTCGTTCCTGCTTCTCGCTCCCCCCACTTGCCTCGCCTTGATCCTCGCTCCCCCCACTTGCCTCGCCTTTGGTCCTTGCTTCCCCCCACTTGCCTCGCCTTTGCTCCTCGCTCCCCCCCCCCCCATTTGCCTCGCCATGCTTCTCACTCCCCCCATCGACCTCTCTATGCTCCTTGCTCCTTTCCAGGACCCGTTGTTTGTCCAGACTTTCGGGGGAGGGTTATAGTTTGACGCGTCAGGAGCCGCGCCATAGAGAGGGGTTACGTATGTTACGGGCGGCAGGTCCCAGGTTGGACCACTAGGGGGGTTGCTAACAGGGATTGGTTTTGTTTACGTTTTGTTTGTCATGTGCCTGTGTTAGCCCCGCCTTGTTCCTAATGTGTCCTCATTGATGTTCACCTGTTCCTAATGTGTCCCTTAATTATGTTTGGTATATATAGTGGCCTTTTGCCAGGGTTCGGGGCTAGTCCTCGTCTTTATGTAGTGTCTACGTGTGGTGTCGGTCCTGTGCTCATGTTTGTTTGTTTTTGAGTTCAATAAATCCCTGTCTTCTTCTATCCTCGTGCTGGGTCTGTTTTCCTTATGTTTTGGATACTGGAAACGTGACAGCAATAAACTTTCAAGGATTTTCGACGCCCTCATCATTTTATTTTTCTTACACCTTGTATACTATAACATTACAATTTCCCTTCCTTGAAACTGAGAGGCCCAAACCTCTCAGGGGCATCACAATGTCCCCATGCACAAAGCATAAAGGCATGGTTTGCCAACGTTAAAGTAGAACAACTGTACACAAACTTTTGGCCATATGTGACCTGTTGGTGTGCAGGAGACTTCTGGCCATGACGCTTCAAACTATTTATAAATGGCAGTTTCCCTGTTTCATGTATTTGGTGTCAATAATCATCTTTAATTCAATAATTTCAAACACTATATAGTGAAGATATAAACAATGTGTAAACATGACAGTTCCGGTATTAAAATCTGTTAAGGATTTATTAAGCATTTATTCCGGTTTCCTCCCCCGGTCCAAAGACATGCATTGTAGGTTGATTGGCATCTCTAAATTGTCCGTAGTGTGTGATTGCGTGAGTGAATGAGAGTGTGTGTGTGCCCTGCGATGGGTTGGCACTCTGTCCAGGGTGTATCCTGCCTTGATGCCCAATGACGCCTGAGATAGGCACAGGCTCCCCATGACCCAGGAGTAGATCGGATAAGCGGTAGACAATGAATGAATGAATGTACCAGAGCCTTGTTAGCCAGCACCAAACGTATACAACAGCAACAACTGGCCAGTAGGTGGGATTTTTTCCTACTGCCTACTAGGTAATGCTCCTCAATCACAGAACAACTTCCAACCGGAGATGGGCAAAGTGATGCATTGAGAATAAATTTTCCTTAACAGGAAAAGTGTTATCTGCCCTGTTCTGCATATATGAGCTTACAGACACCCACGGATGGCTGTTGTTGCTGTGATTGGAAGGAAAGAGATAGTAATGCTATCTCATCCACTTAGAGAACATTGGAAATTTTGACTCTGCAAATTATCATTTTCTCTTTCCCATGAAATCAAAACTATAGAATGGTAAATAAAGAGAACATTCCAAGGCATATTTTTCATAAATTTATTTAAACTGTAGATCCTCTTTTTTTTGTAGTGGTGGTCTCACTGGTAGGTTTCTCTCCTATCATGCGGAAGGCCCGGTTTCGATTCCCAGCCAATGCCTCAACTCCAGCCACTGGATGCAGAGCCGGTCCCAAGCCCGGAAAAATGGGAGGGTTTTGTCAGGAAGGGCATCCGGCGTAAAACATTTGCCAAGTTGTTGTGCGGACCAGTTGGTCCGCTGTGGCGACCCCGAACAGGGAGCAGCCGAAAGCAACTTCTATATGATAGCGTGTAAAAAAGAGAAAACACAAAAATATCACCAGGACTATTATTAGAAGTGAGTTCAGGCAGCAGAACACATATTCTTTAAAAGTACAGCTAAATCTAAAGTGTTTTTTGCTTACCTGTCTTATTTTGAGGTATGTCCCATGTTCTCATTTGATCTAGGACATAGATTCTCTGTTGAGCTATGCCAGCTTTTCAGTTCTTCTGTCAGGGTGATGTTCTCTTTCTGCAGATGAGTATTAAACACAAACATTTGAACAAAAGGGTGAAATATAAATGAACTATTCAGACTACATCAGATACAGACACACTTTCATATACAAACACAGACATGAATAAAAGGTGCACACTTTTTGTGGTGGCTATGCTTAATATTAAGTTAATATAATCTTAATTCGAGGGGGCACGGTGGCTTAGTGGTTAGCACATTTGCCTCACACCTCCAGGGTTGGGGGTTCGATTCCCGCCTCCGCTGGGTGTGTGGAGTTTGCATGTTCTCCCCGTGCTTCGGGGGTGTGCTCTGGTTTCCTCCCCCAGTCCAAACATGTAGGTTGATTGGCATCTCTAAATTGTACGTATTGTGTGAGTGAATGAGAGTGTGTGTGTGTGCCCTGCGATGGGTTGGCACTCCGTCCAGGGTGTATCCTGCCTTGATGCCCAATGACGCCTGAGATAGGCACAGGCTCCCCGTGACCCGAGAATAGTTCGGATAAGCGGTAGACAATGAATGAATGAACCTTAATTCAAGTGATGAAAGATTTTGAAATTTTAACAGTAAACAGAGTTGAGTACTACTACTGTAAGGTTAACCCTGCCTGGTATAAATGTCTGGAAATGATTTAGTTGAAAACATCCATTACAAACTTAAAAGTAATCAAATGTAATCAGTTACTTTACTTTTATAAAGCAATTGGAAAGTTACACTACTTATTACATTTTAAATAGGGTCATTTGTAATATGTAACCTATTACATTTCCAAAGTAACCTTCCCAACCCTGTATACATATTTCTGAAACAAACTCCCGAAATATCACAAAAGAAATATATCTATTTTTAATAAAGCTGTCCATTCACATAAACAGCCCACATGCTGTGTGCGAAACATCACATAACTTGCTCGGGTCTCTTAAAATGATTTCTGCATTCATTGTGATCCAGCAATAAATCCAATGATCTTTTCTGAATCTGGAATTTAACATGATTTAAAAAAATTATTAGGTGGCTAATCATGAGTTCCCTGATTTGGAATAGTCATTGTTGTTCAGAAGACAGTTAGCTATTTTACTTAGTCATATTAGATAGAAAACTTGCTGTGGCATCTGGTGGTTTTTAAAAAAAGAGGAAGCACAAGTGTCTGTCTTCAAAGTATATATCTGTGTGAGGTGTTTTGTGTCTGTTTCAGCTGTTAGTCTTTCATACTGTGTAATTCTGTTTCTCTTAAGTATGATCATCAATAGACTTTTCCAATATAAGGTCAACAAAATTAGTAACATCTAACATGTAGCACCAAAAGAATGAATGCAGCTTAACTTTCACTGTGCTGATGGCTATACTAGCTAGAAAAAATAACCAAAAAAACAACAACAAAAACAAACAAAAGACAAACAAAAAACAAATGCATGGGAAAGTGGTAGCTCAGCGGTTAAAGTTTTAGAATACTTATCAAACGGTTTTGAGTTTGAATTTAAGTGCCACCAAGCTGCCATTAACCCTCAACTGCATGTGAGATAAATGTAACTCGCTCTGGATAAGGGCATCTGCCAAAATGTAATAAATGTGATATCTACTTAGCTTTAACCGTTAATTAACTTTCACTGCAGTGATGGCTAACTAGCTGGAAAAAATAACCAAAAAACAAATTTAAACAAAAATAATGTTATACTTTTTATACTTTTTTTAAATTTTATTTATTTACAACTTTAGAGATCACAAAAATAACTAGCAACTGCAATTGCATAAAACTGCAATTAGACTACTGACTACTTAGGCAGCTTGAGCACTCTCTGACTCAGGGAGACTGCACTGATATGTTCAGTTTGTTAGTTCATTACTGATTCAGTGATTAACAGTTGGGTAAACGAGGTCCCACCCTTTTCAGCAGTCTCCCAATTAGCAAAAAGAGAAGCAATATCCCTGGAGATTGCAC
>JAUCMX010000023.1:9843954-9888954 GCA_033459395.1 Hemibagrus guttatus
CAAAACAAGACAGTTTACAATTAGAGAGTTATGGGCCTAAATAAAGCATGAGTATGTCTATGTAATTTGGGAACATAATATGTAGAAAATATATATCCTTACCACAAAAAAGATTTTGTTTCCACAATTTAATTATAACTGTAAAATCTCAAGCTTGTCAAAGCTCTGATTAGATTTTTTTTTCTTGATAATTGTGCAGAAATCCCTGGGCTTGTGCTTGTTCACATTGAAATACAAGGGGAAAAATGTGTATGGTGCCTCTTCAAATTACTATATTGCTATAAACTGCTATTTACTACTCAGGAATACTACTTATTTTACCAAATCACATAAATGTTTATCAAATCTAAATTATTAAAATTAGGGGGCACGGTGGCTTAGTGGTTAGCATGTTTGCCTCACACCTCCAGGGTTGGGGGTTCAATTCCCGCCTCTGCCGTGTGTGTGGAGTTTGTATGTTCTCCCCGTGCCTCGGGGGTTTCCTCCCCCAGTCCAAAGACATGCATTGTAGGTTGATTGGAGTCTCTAAATTGCCCGTAGTGTGTGTGTGCTCTCCGATGGGTTGGCACTCTGTCCAGGGTGTATCCTGCCTTGATGCCCAATGACGCCTGAGATAGGCACAGGCTCCCCGTGACCCGAGAATAGTTCGGATAAGCGGTAGACAATGAATGAATTATTAAAATTAAATAATTACTTATCTTTGTAATTGGAGTTGTTCACTTTCATTGCTATAACAGTGATTCATTTTCTAAGTCTAACTATAGATAAATAGACGTTTTTGTACTTCACGTACATAGTCATCAACCACTGAATTCGGTTTCTAATGGAAGTTAGGGTACAATGATAGTAAAAAAAAGAGCAAAAATGTAGAGGAAATGTCACCTTTTACTTTCAAATGCACATACAAAACGTACTAAGTGTAAGAAGTGTTTTAGATGCTTTTGCAATGCTTTGTTGCAAACATTTCTTTTAGCCCCCAATTTACCATGTGGTCGCTGCACACCTGTTAACATGGTGTGGTAATTAATTCTTCATTCGTGGCCAAGATATAAATTCTTTGATATATGATGTGTGGGGCTACGTTGTACAAGACAAAACCATTCTGAAGTAAAATGTAACTTAAATACACTTACCAGATTCGGTTAAACTGCTTGTCCTCCGGTGGATGGGCAGGTGGTAATACAACAATTTACAGTCCTTACATGTTATGAGAAAAACTTAATAAAACCTTGCGTTCGCCGCATGCGATCGTTATCTAGCACAACAAAATGGCGGCCTACCTCACTGACTCCGCAGCACCTAACTATCGAGAGTGGAGGCGTGGTCAATACAAAACTTCATTATTTTTAGTTGATATAACAAAGTTTTTCACTAACTATCGAGAGTGGAGGCGTGGCCAATACAAAACTTCATTATTTTTAGTTGATATAACTTAAAGTTTTTCACACCTACCTGCATGTTTTTGTGAAAGGGGAGGAAGCCAGAGAACCCAAAAAACCCACACAACCATGTAACATGCAAAACTTGACAATAGACAGTAACCCAAGCTCAGGACTGAGCCATGTGCTGTGCAGTGGTATAGTGTGGCACTGTTACCTGGGAACAACTAATGTTTAGGCTTGATCTTTCTCAGGAACTTTCATAACCCCATTAAATGTTTGAGAGGTAATGAAGTTTATCATTTTAACTTTATCTTTCTGAATATTTACATTTTTTAGCATTTTTAGTTGTTATTTTACATCTAGAGAACAGAATTAAATGTATTTTAAATGTATTTTATTTTACAGACCTGAAAAAATGAGCTATGAAATTTGTAAGGAGGAATTCAACAAAATCCACCCACAAGGTAAACAAGCAAACATGCATCACAGTAAAGAGAGGCATAGTATTATCATACCAACAGAAATAAGAAGTAAGCAGGAACAACACTGCATAAAACCACAAAGCATTTGCATTAGTCATATAAATTACATCAAGATAAATTTAGCAGACAAACAAAGCAATATTCGTGTAATTTTTAAGAACATCGCAGATGATTCTCTTAAATGAATAGTCGCCCCACTTAGATGGTGACATTGTTGATGTGTCTGTCTGAAATAAGGGACGAAACTGTTCGTATTCATAGTTTAAACTGTTACCCATGTTTTTCTGTCTCCATTTTGAATCTGTCTTCAGACCATCAGCAGTTCAGATTATTTTAACCTTAGAACCAAAGAGCAGAGACACACACATTTACGCTTTTTAACAGACACACAGAAACACACACTACACAGTGTAATAAAATATACACTGTGTGATAAAAAGATTTATTCTTTTACACATAGACACACATATATTTTCTCTCTTGCTCATTCACTTTCTCTTATCTGATTCTAGGTCCCAACACAGTATATCCTGAAGTCAGTTTCTCTGAGAAGAACAGAGCAGTGAAATATATAAAGATTTGACTCCTGGAAGTAGGTGTTGTGTAAGAAGGATGTGTGTGGACATTGTTACTAGGAGGTGGTGTCACGACTCGCGCTAGAGGTGACCGCGAGAGGGAGCCCTCGCCTGTGTTTTGAGTTCACTTCCGGGTGCGCGCCGGCTTTAAAAACGCTGTGCACTTCCAGCACGATGCGAAGTATCTTTTCTATGGGGATTACCGAGCGTTTCATGATTGGATTGATTTTTGTGTATGATTTGGATTGTTTATTGATTTCTCTTTTGGATTACCTGTGTGGATTACTTGCTGTTACTGAACTGGACTGTTTAACGTTTTCTCTTTTGGATTACCTGTGTGGATTACTTGCTGTTACTGAACTGGACTGTTTAACGTTTATTCTATTGGATTATCTCTGTTGTATCTATTGCTGGCTTACTGATTCTGGACTGTTTAAGGACTTCCGTTTCTCTGTCTTCTTGTGTGTTTGTATGCCCTTCTTTAATACACCGTTGCCGAACTCTGTGCCTGTTTCCGACTCAGTCTTTGCTCATCCCCTATCGCCAGTTCGGCGAATGGATCCGAACACTTCCGCCTCCGGCGGAGCCCCGTTACAGAATACTTCGCCTATCATGGATCCAGCGGAGTTGCGCGACATCATAGTGCGGCAAGGGGCTTCTATCCGCTCCTACCAGGAACAGATCGAGTCGCTGCAAGACCAGCTATGCAGCGCGAGCCTCACCGCACCACGGGACACGCCCACAGCTCGCGGTGAGTCACCCTGTCTAGCTTTGCCAGACAAGTTTGAGGGCTCTGCCGACCGCTGTCTGGGCTTCTTAAGACAATGTGAGGTGTTCTTCTCGCATCAGCCAGAGATGTATAGTAAGGGGGAAACCCAGTGTGCACTGGTTATGTCTTTACTAACTGATAGGGCATTGGAGTGGGCTTCCGCAGTGTGGGACACCGATCCCCAAATCAGATCGTCATTCGTTTATTTCTCTGGCATGATTCGTGAGGTGTTTGAATACCCTTCAGGGGGCAAGGACATATCTATACAGCTCATGGAGCTATGGCAGGGCTCTGACGCCGCAGCGGACTACGCCATTAGGTTCCGCACCCTGGCAGCGCAATCGGGGTGGAACGACGCGTCGCTATGGGCAGTGTTTCGGGCAGGACTGAACCCTGAGCTCCAGGCGGAGCTAGCATGTCGTACGGAGGACACTACACTGTCCCAGTTTGTAGCCACGGCCATCCGCCTGGATAATCTCTTGCGCCAACACCAGGCAGGGCCATCACGTTTCTCCTCCAGCTTCAGGGAGGAGGTCCCAGAACCCATGCAACTGGGGAGGTCTGGACTGGCTGAGCCGGCACAGCAACAATGGAGCCGGATGCGGTTGTGCTATAACTGCGGGGCTTCCGGACATCTAAGCCCTCGGTGTCCAGAAAGACCTTCATCGGCACAGGTAGGTGGCGGCTCAAGGTTCTTCAGCCTACTGGTGCCGGTGTCGCTGTGTGTGTCCAATCGTTGTGTTTCTGTCTCCGCACTAATTGACTCTGGGGCGGCCGTCAACCTTATCGACGGGGCTTTGGTGGAGAGGCTTGGGATCCCCACTTTTCCCTGTTTACCACCTCTAAGGATTACAGCCATTGACAGTCGTCCGATCGGTGAGGGTTACCTTAAACGTCAGACGGAACTGTTGAAATTCCGAGTAGGCCTTTTTCACCACGAACGTTTGGCATTCTATGTCACTTCCTCCCCTGCCAACCCCGTGATCTTGGGATTCCTGTGGCTCAGGCGTCATGACCCCCAAATTTCCTGGTGCACGGGGGAGCTGGTATGCTGGTCACCCGCCTGCAAGGAGAAGTGCCTGCGGGACCAGGTACCTAGGCCCTGTAGGACCTCTTGCGTGAGGGAATCAACCCTCATTATTCCCGCTCACCCTCCTCAGGAGTACGCAGAGTTTCGGGAGGTGTTCAGCGAAGAGAGGGCGGCTCGACTACCGGCACATCAACCGTGGGACTGTGCCATCAATCTGCTGCCTAACGACTCTCCACCTAGGGGGCGGGTTTACCCTCTTTCGTTACCTGAGTCTAAAGCCATGGAGGAGTACATTGAGACCGCCCTGGCAGCGGGTCACATTCGGCCGTCCACATCGCCGGCAGCGGCAGGATTCTTTTTTGTGGGGAAAAAGGATGGAGGCCTACGCCCCTGTATAGACTATCGGGGGTTGAACGCCATTACTGTCCCATACCCCTATCCTCTGCCCTTGGTACCTGCAGCGCTGGAGCAGCTGAGGGGGGCGAGGATTTTTTCTAAATTGGACCTTAGGAGCGCCTACAACCTGGTCCGGATTAAAAAGGGGGATGAGTGGAAGACCGCTTTCCACACCACTCACGGACACTATGAGTACCGGGTAATGCCCTTCGGCCTCACCAACGCCCCCGCAGTCTTCCAAGCCCTCATAAATGGGGTGTTTCAAGACCTGCTGGGGAAATGGGTCATAGCATACATTGATGACATCCTCGTGTACTCCGCCTCCCCAGAGGAACATGTACTGCATGTTCGGGAGGTGTTATCCCGGTTATAGCAGCACCACCTGTATGTGAAGCTCGAGAAATGCGAGTTCCACCGGTCCACGGTGACTTTCTTGGGTTATGTGGTCTCACGACATGGTGTGGAGATGGACGAGGTTAAAGTCCGGGCAGTTACGGACTGGTCTGCCCCCACTATGGTGCGGGAGCTGCAGTGTTTCCTGGGTTTCGCTAACTTCTACAGGCGCTTCATACGGAACTACAGCTCGGTGGCAGGCCCGTTGACTTCGTTATTAAGGGGGAAGCCCAAGAAGTTGACCTGGACAGACCAGGCCCGGGCGGCTTTTCAGCAGCTGAAGGACTGCTTCACCTCGGCCCCCATTCTACGACATCCGGATCCTGACTTACCGTTTGTGGTGGAGGTAGATGCCTCCAGTAGCGGCCTCGGGGCTGTGCTTTCCCAACGTCATGGAGAACCAGGGAAGCTTTACCCATGTGCGTTTTATTCGAGGAAATTGACTACCGCCGAGGCCAACTATGATGTGGGCAACAGAGAACTTCTGGCGATCAAGGCGGCACTGGAAGAGTGGCGTCACTGGCTGGAGGGAGCGCGTCACCCATTCCAGGTGCTCACTGATCATCGCAACCTGGAGTACCTTCGTGGCGCCAAGCACTTAAACCCACGACAGGCCAGGTGGGCTTTGTTCTTTACTCGGTTCCGGTTCATGGTGACATACCGCCCTGGGTCCAAGAACGGGAAGGCGGATGCTCTGTCACGGAGATTCGAGGGAGCCGACGAGCCTGTGCTCTCCGAACCCATCCTACCACCCACCGCCATTCTGGCCCCGGTACGCTGGAACCTTGTGGAGGAGATTCAGCGGACGCACGCTGAGGAGCCGCCACCTGCTGGGTGCCCGCTGACTAAGGTCTTCGTGCCCCCGCAGTTTCGTACCCAAGTGATCCAGTGGGTACATGAAGCTCCTAGCTCGGGCCATCCAGGGGTCCGTCGATCTACACAGCTCGTCCGTCGCCGGTTCTGGTGGCCATCCCTGGCGGTAGATGTGGACAGATACATTCAGGCTTGCCCTTCCTGCGCCCAAGCACGGACCAGTCGTCAGCTGCCGGAGGGGCTGCTGGAGCCCCTTCCGATTCCTCAACGCCCCTGGTCCCCCCTGTCAGTAGACTTTCTTACGGACTTGCCGGACTCAGGGGGTTACACGGTAGTGCTGGTGGTAGTGGATCGCTTCTCCAAAGGGTGCAAGCTGATTCCCCTTAAGGGGTTACCCTCGGCCATGCAGACTGCTGAGGCCCTGTTTGTACACGTGTTCCGGAACTTTGGTCTGCCGGAGGACATCGTTTCGGACCGGGGGCCGCAATTTACCTCCCGAGTGTGGGGCTCGTTGTGTGCACGTCTTGGTATAGGCGTTAGCTTGAGCTCCAGCTACCATCCGCAATCTAATGGACAGGCAGAGAGACTTAACCAGGAGATCGGCCGGTTCTTTAGGTCATACTCTAGCCGGGAGCAGCACCGGTGGAGTGAGTTCCTGCCCTGGGCGGAGTACGCCCAGAACTCTCTCATTCACTCCTCTACGGGCCTGACGCCCTTTCAGTGCATGCTGGGATACCAGCCACCCCTGTTTCCCTGGTCGGGGGAGCTCTCTGATGTCCCAGCGGTGGAGGAGTGGTACCGGCGGAGCCAAGAGGTCTGGGAGAGGGCTCATGTGCGACTTCAGCGGGCGGTGTGCAGGCAGAGAATTCAGGCCAACCGACGTCGCCGCCCTCACCCCTCCTACCAGGTGGGACAGATGGTTTGGTTGTCGACTCGGAACCTACGTCTCAAACTGCCGTGCCTTAAACTCAGCCCGAAGTTCATTGGTCCATTCGAGATTGTTCGGCAGGTCAACCCGGTGGCATACCGGCTACGACTGCCAGCGACATATCGCATCTGCCCCACCTTCCACGTGTCTCTCCTGAAGCCAGCACATCCTTCAGCTGGAGAGGTTCCCAACGGTGGGGAGCCAACACCGCCTCTGGATGTTGAGGGGTCTCCAGCATACCGTGTGCGTGCCCTCCTTGATTCCAGGCGGGTTCGCTCGCGGCTTCAGTACCTCGTGGATTGGGAGGGCTACGGTGTCGAGGAACGCTCTTGGGTGGAGGCCGCTGACATTCTGGATCCGTCCCTCATGGAGGACTTCCACCGCGACCACCCGAACAGGCCTGCTCCGCGTCCGAGGGGTCGCCCACGGCGTAGAACCCCAGGAGGTGTCCCTAGAGGGAGGGGCTCTGTCACGACTCGCGCTAGAGCTGACCGCGAGAGGGAGCCCTTGCCCGTGTTTTGAGTTCACTTCCGGGTGCGCGCCGGCTTTAAAAACGCTGCGCACTTCCAGCGCGATGCGAAGTATCTTTTCTATGGGGATTACCGAGCGTTTCATGATTGGATTGATTTTTGTGTATGACTTGGATTGTTTATTGATTTCTCTTTTGGATTACCTGTGTGGATTACTTGCTGTTACTGAACTGGACTGTTTAACGTTTTCTCTTTTGGATTACCTGTGTGGATTACTTGCTGTTACTGAACTGGACTGTTTAACGTTTATTCTATTGGATTATCTCTGTTGTATCTATTGCTGGCTTACTGATTCTGGACTGTTTAAGGACTTCCGTTTCTCTGTCTTCTTGTGTGTTTGTACGCCCTTCTTTAATACACCGTTGCCGAACTCTGTGCCTGTTTCCGACTCAGTCTTTGCTCATCCCCTATCGCCAGTTCGGCGAATGGATCCGAACACTTCCGCCTCCGGCAGAGCCCCGTTACAGGTGGAGTGCAACTGCGATGTGAAAATATCAGTCTCATATGAAGAAATCAGAAGGAACAAAAGAGATGTTATATTGAACAGTCAGTCCTGGAGTCTGGAGTCATCTTCTTCTTTTGTCTCTTTCCTGACTTGACTGCATTTCATTTTCAAACATCCATTCAACAGGAGCCTGCCCTGTTAACAGTAACATAACCATGTTAATGTTAGATAAAAGGAGAAATAATAAAAAGAATTAAAACACACTGAGTGAAGTGTGTTTTCTTCTGATGGTGACAGACTGCAGTTGGAGACTAAACAATACAAGCTAGCCGGAAAGGATATCTATGTCATTAGGAAATTAGCTAAAGATTAACAGCTAAAATAAAAATAAAATTTAAATAATAATAGAATTTAATCATTTTACATTTTACATTTACATAGAAACATTTACATTTACATAGATTTTACATTTACATAGAAACATTACAGTTATTTCAGGAAACAAATATCTTATCATCGTCTCCGCTGAGGGGAAAAAGTATTTATGTGTTGTTCATGAAAAAGTAGATTCTTTGACTGTTGTAGTTGTTGAATATGGTCTTTCAATATTTGTACCTGAAACTGAGATATGAAGACTCATTTTTGGGGATTGAAAGTGCAGAATGTTTTTAAATAGTAATTTAAATAAAGATTAAAGCTGACTGATACATTTGCTTTAGCAAAGTAGACAAGCTTCTAAAAAGCTATCTAAAGTTTTACAGAGATAACAATGCAGTATTGGTGTGTTTGGACCCAATGTCAACCCAACTGATATTTAAATGGTTTCTTTTTGGTTGATTTTTACTATTGTACACTACTATCATTGGAAGAGACTTCAAATCATGATGCCATCTGTCGAGTTCTCTTTGAGCACACGGTATGCCTTCATTCGCCTGTGAATGTAAGTTAATATTCAAGGGTTAAAAAATGCAAATATAATAACACACTGAAGATCATCTGTAGAACTAAAGCTTATATTATAAAAAGTTTAGTGAATTAAATTGTAAACAAAAATCTAATTATTATTATTATTATTATTATTTTTTTATTATTATTTTTTGTTGTTGTATGCATTAGGCTATAATACAACATTATATGTAGTATAGTAGGTTATAATACAGACCTAGAAAATTTGTTGTTTAGTAACTGGGCTGAAAAAATGTAATTAAATTTTAGAAAAAATTTACATTTTTTAAAAAGAGACAAGTTGGTTCATTAAAATACCTTAATTAAACAGAGGTGCACAGTGTTTACTGTTTGCCCTTTGAAGTAGTTTAGAAACTCATTCACTCATTGTCTACCACTTATCCAATCTATTCTCGGGTCACGGGGAGCCTGTGCTCAGGCATCAGTGGGCATCAAGGCAGGATACACCCTGGATGGAGTGCCAACCCATCGCAGGGCACACACACACACACTCCGGACAATTTAGAGATGCCAATCAACCTACAATGCATGTCTTTGGACCGGGGGAGGAAACCAGAGTACCCGGAGAAAACCCCCGAGGCACGGGGAGAACATGCAAACTCCACACACACACACACACACACACACACACGGCAGAGGCGGGAATCGAACCCCCAACCCTGGAGGTGTGAAGAAAACGTGCTAGCCACCAAGCCACCATGCCCCTCTCTAGTTTAGAAACTATGAAACTATAAAGTCTTAAACTATTTTGATTGCATGCAAAAGAAAGTGCAGTAAAGCAAAGCTGCCCAGATAGTAATAATAGTGTTAATAGCCTAACATCCATCTCAAGGAGGCTTTGTGCATTTTCTAAAAGGAAATTAGTTAGTATGTAGCTGTTTTACAGTTTGCACAATACTAAACTGGTCCTGTAGTAAACATAGTACACATCATAGCTTTAGTACCAAACTAAAGAAGTAACATTTGTGTCATGTGACACTTATTTTCAAACCAACCTACAGTTGACAGATGATACAGTTAAGTTATGGGTCTTGCTCAAGAACCCAACAGTGGCAGGTTGGCTGTGCTGGGATTTTAGCTAACAACATTTCAATCATCATCCCAAAGCTTTTACCACTGAGCCACCACTTTCTCAAACTTAGCTGGCTGATGAACCACATTTAGGGTGGAACATTCCATTTTGCCTCATGCACATACATTTTCCAAACTATTCATCTAATTATGCTATGTCTATATTGTATGGATGGATCTGTATTTTAATGGCTGCAATCAAAATATGTCAAATTGTTCAAAAGTGACTGGAAGCACAAAATTGTAAAGCACAAAAAAATTTCTTTATTGTAGGAGAACATGTTTTTAGTAATAGAGAAAAGCATAGCACCTTAAACTTAACAGATATGAACTACATCATCATTATCAGCTAGGATTGTTTGTTACACATAACGATCTGTATCAATTAACAGAAACAGTTACTGCATAATTAACACTGATCAAGGTAAAGGACAATGAAAGAAGTTTTCTTTCATTAATTTCAAGTCAAAATCAATATATCAAAGAAATGCATCCTATCTACCTCTCTTTCAAGAATGTGTGTTAAATACATGTTGTAGTCCTGCATAATGGTATACTTTATTCTTTATACTTTTCCTCTGGTATACGTTATTCAGATTATACATCCATTTCCTTGAAAACACAGTGCCAACAGAGCGTGTGGTGGTGTGTGAGTATTAGGCATGCGGTGATAATCAGTTAAGCCATAACATTTCTATATTCAAAACATTTAACATAATTCCCTTGCATTATGTTTAGAAGCAGGCCGATTTTTTGCAGTGTTTTCAATCTTAAGATTCTCATATTGAAAACAGCCATCTTTTTTTTACCTGGGACAAACCAAGCATTGCATTCTTGTCCTATAGTTCTGGTCATAACACTGTAATACTATTGTAAACCTAAATAAACATTAGCCACTAATTGTATTATGTGAATATAACATCAGCACAAACATAAGTACGTGTTTAGTGTAAGTGAGCAAGTGGTGTGTGTGTGTGTGTGTGTGTGTGTGTGTGTGTGTGTGTGTGTGTGTGTGTTGTGCGCGCGTGTTCACACCACTCTCCCCTGCAGCAGAGGGCGATTCTCTCCAGTGCTCTGTCTGGTCAGAATGTTCCATACTATCATTGGAACAGACTTCAAACCAGAAATACTCATGATGCCATCTGTCGAGTTCTCTTTGAGCACACGGTATGCCTTCATTCGCCTGTGAATGCAAGTTAATATCAAATGGTTGAAAGAATGCAAATATAATAACACACTATATTATGAAGATTATCTGTAGAACTAAAGCTTATATAATAAAAAGTTTAGTGAATTAAATTGTATTTAATAAAATAGAAATGAGTAATTATTGAAATGTGATTATATAGAAATGTAATTATTATTATTCATTGTCTACCGCTTATCTGATCTACTCTCCAAATGCATGTCTTTGGACCAGGGGAGGAAACCCCCAAGGCACGGGGAGAACATGCAAACTCCACACACATACACGGCGGAGGCGGGAATCAAACCCCCAACCCTGGAGGTGTGAAGCAAACGTGCCAACCACTAAGCCACCGTGCCCCCCACATTATTATTATTATTATTATTATTATTATTATTATTATTTTTATTATCATCATCATCATCATCATCATCATCATCATCATCATCATTATTATTATTATTATTATTATGTGGTTTGAGCTGTTTTTCAGTAATGATACTGTATGCAGTCTGATCATTATTAGATTAAATCAGTTCTAGCTTCTACAATATAAAAGAGGTTACTCACCGGTAAGTTAAAGCGATGGTGCCTACAGCACAGACAAGTACAAGAACACCAAGTATCGTAGTGGCAGCACCTGCTGTGGAGGAGCCTGAATCTACAGTTATAAATGTATAAAACATAAAACTATTGATATTGCCTGGTTTATTACAGCAAGTTAGCTAAATATATAGCGTTCTGCAAAAAAAGACCTATTAACAATTTAGATGCTATTTAAACTACACAACAAAACACATTTATTATATGGAAATTATTGGGGGCAGATGAAGGTCAAATGAACTTCTAGTTCTTCTAGAACTTCTTCAAATTGAACACTAGTACTGCAATTAATTTGTGGAAATGTAACTTAAAATCTAGGTTTAAATCTCATTCTTCATTCCCCTACATGTGAAACGGCAGGATTAAAAGTAAGGTTTTATGTATATTTTATGTAGTGAGTGTTCTGTATATTGGACTGGTATTTAATTACTTTTTTTGTAAAACCAAAAATGCGATATACACATATGTATATGTATTGTATATACAAAATGAAAATTATATATGTTTTACTGATGCTTACCCACAGTGACACTGAGCCTTGCACTGGCTACAGCAAAACTGACATCATTAGTCAGAGACACATTAATGCAGAAAGTTCCAGAATCATTAAAGAAACGGCGGAGGATCATCTGGCACTCTGTTGGAGTCACAGCATTACACTCCGTCTGCAAAGGACTGATGCAGTCTGAGTCCATTACCATGGTACACACTTCACTCGGCAAGCTGAAGACATACAGGACACAAGCAGGTCAAAATTTAGCACACAATACAGAATGTCCACTTCATTAATCCATCAGTTCTGTTGTGTTCAAAAATTAAGGGGTTTTGGAACTCAAGCCTCACCCTGCAATAAATGATACATTAGAAAATAAAAACAACTATAGGAAAATAGGTACATTTATTCAAAGCTTTCTTGCGATGAGAGTATTATAAATCAAATATATATGATTACTCAGCTTGTTTTTAGATGTTTTTACTCATTTCAAGAGAAAATCTTGGTCCAAAGTGATGGGACAAAAGTTTGCTGAGAAGTACATGTGAAGTCTTTTTCCTGACCTTCCTTGGCAGGTGACTGTGAGATCCACGGCATTCTGCTCCAAGTTGGTGGCCAAAACTGCAACATTACTCATTTCCACAATCTCCACACTTTCAATTCCCTCTGAAGAAAGAACCATAGGCAAACAAATTTTAATACACTGAGCAATATTTAAGATAAAATACTATTTTTATTGCCATAAACCAGTACAATCTCATTATTTGACAGCACGAATTGCCTAAAAGATTATATAATCCCTAGGAATCATTAAAACTCTTGCATCTAATTTACAAGAACACACTTTTGGGGAAAAAATGTGAAGAAATAAATAATAAAAGTTGCTGTCATTTGGTTGTTAAATGCTTGATTTTTACCCCAACTTATTCATTCATTCAGTACCAGTTTTTTGTTTTTTAAAGTGCAATAAAACAGAGAACCCGGAGGAAATTCACACAAAAATGAGCAGAACATGAAAAATTCCACACAGGACTGAACCCAGGACATTAGAACTATGGGGTAACATTACTGTGCTACCCACATAAATTAAAGCAAATCCTAAAGTAAAACAAAATATTGTGATACATTACATGTATTGACATGATATACAAGTGTAAATGTTTACAAGTACCACATGATTTTTGCACATTGCCTAATCTTCTGTGGTTTTATTGTTGTACCCCTACGCACATATACCCATAAAGCATGTATTTATGATGAGTAACACTTACGAACAACATCCAAAGTTGAGGAGAAAGAGCCATAGCGGTAAATCATGCAGTTTCCCTCAGGTGGAATTTCTGGAGCTTGTCGTTTTGCAATATTCAGAGCAGCCTGTGGTTCCTCTGTTCCTTCACCAACTATCTCATTCTGTGTTATCTGGGCTGTGGTGGGAATAACAGCAACTACATGAACAGAATAAAGTCATTAGAAAATCAAATCTTATTCCAATGGAATACAGTTTGAATGTGTTTTGAAGTTACTGTATTTTTATTGTAGTGGATAACTGATTATAACAGAAATTTTTTTTCACACATTTCCCTGTACTGAAAACCTGTTGATTCAAAAAAATATATTATAAAGAAAGGCTAATGACACTTACTGAATTTGGTTACACCATTGAACTGCCATGTATGTAAAACTACAACTCTTATAGACAGACATGAAATAGTCTCTTACTAAAACAATTATAAGTGCAATTTATTGGCCGCAAGTAAACATGTCTTTCAATCTTTTCTCAGTTCAAGAAAATGTGTTGAGATTTCAGTTGTGGTAATCATACATATGGTGTGATGCTTATATGATTAAAAAAGTATTCCTTTAATGAACAATTCTTTAAAGAACAGTCAATAAGATATCCTCACCTGTAGCAGTATCAGTAATTACAGCTTCAGCTATGACTTCATTTGCAGTAGCTTCAGTTTCCACAATCTCACCCTCAACCACTGGTACTATAGATGGCACTGTTTGAACAACTGTAGTATCTGTGACCACATTATTAATTATAATATTGGCAGCTGGTGCTACAGTGTCTGTCTCCCCATTGGCAGCTGCTGCAGCTTCCAAAACTGTGTCATCAGTGACAGCTACAACCTCTTCAAGAGGGATGACAGTTTCTGCAGCATCAATAACTGTAAGTCCCTCTGTTTCTACAATACTATCTGTAACTATTTCACCAGTGGCTAGAACATCGGAAACTTGATTTTCAGGAGTTACTGCCTCTTGATTATCAGCTGTAGCTGCAGCTAAGTTGTTAGCTGCTGCTGGATCAACAGAAGCTATGCTTTCTTGCTCAAGTACAGGCTGAGGAGAGGCGGCCATATTGATGTTTTGTGCAGCTGGAGATTCTGTTATTGCTTGAGCTATGGAAAAAGTCAAAGTCAATCAATTAATGAGGTAAATGTAATTTGTCTTGAGGAGGTTGTTATACAATACTTTGTTATTAGAATGTACTAACTTAATTTCATCAATGTATGGATTGAGACTAGAAACACAAATTGACTTTCCAAAACCATGACAAAAGGTTTAATATGTATTTATGTTTAATTTTAGCCACACCTACATGTAATATAACTACACAAAACATTACAGTCTAACACAGTGCCATAATGGCTAAGTGGAAAGACTTAACAGGTGTTGCACAATATAATGCTGTATTTGAAGTAAAGTTGTAATTCCCCACAGTCTTCTCAACTAACTGTATCTTCCTTGTTCATAGACTGACATTTGTGAACAGTGACAAGAACTGCCTATCTACTTTTAAATAAGTGTATAGCAGTTGTGTCTATGTTCTTTTTTTATATCGAATATCCTAAGTTGGAAAATTGCCAATTTGCCACTTATAAGGTGCCACAAATGCAGCGAAACATACTGCCTGGAGAATGCAGATATTTGTAAATATGAAGATTTGGAAGCTAAAACATTTAAATATTAGCTAATTTAACTGGAGGCGTCTATGCTGATGTCACTAGTTAATTATTTTTAAAACTAGATCATTTCCACAAATCTAGTAAATTGTTTAGCAAGGACCTAAGCTAAGACATTGTTAATTGTTAAATGTTTTAGCTGTGTAGTGTAGTTGATGGTACTTTTGCTGGCACAATTTGGCCTTGTTTCTATGGTAATTGTGCCTTTAACTGGTCTCTAACCTCTCTGCATGCTAGCTAGATAGCTTATGCTCTGCACACATACATAATTTGTATAGGTAAAGTATTCTTACTTTAACTACTTAAATGGTCATGTATTAGTGTGAGCGGTGTCATTTTAAGATTTCTTTTTAATAAAATTGGACCATAAGTAAATTTTACTTTTATATTACAACAACAAAATCCTTATTTTTGGGTGGATATGGCCAGTAATCCTGCACTTGTACAAGTACAACAATACCAGCATTCCTGTGTTAAACCCACCTGCAGTTATGACTCCACCAGCGGTTGGATTTGGAACACAGCCATTTGGGATAGCAGCCATCAGCATAAGCTGTGGCCTAAATGAGCCAATTGAGAGGTAAGTGTGTGTAACAGAGGGTTGACGGGAGATGAGTGTCCCACTGTTGTCCCCAAAGTCCCATGTAAAGGTGATGTCAGCCCCACTGAGGTATTGGCTGGGGTCATGGACACCAACGTTGAAGGTAACAGGTCGGTTCTGGATAAAGCTCTGATCTGCCTGGTTAACATCACCAGTCTGTGAAAGAGTAACTACAAATGGAATCTGATCTGAAGAAGAGGAGAAGAAGAAAAAGATGAAGAAGCCTTTATTTTTTGTTACATATACATTTCAGCACAATGAAATTCTTTTTTTCCCAGCTTTGAATGTTTGGGTCAGTTTGCAGGGTGCAGCACCCCTGGAGCATAGAGGTTTAAGGGCCTTGCTCAAGGGCCCAACAGTAGCAGCTTGGTGGTGCTGGGGCTTGAACTCCAACCATTCGATCAACAACAAAAGAAGGAAACAAAAGAAAGTTTGGAATGTAATGAGCTCTTATGTATTCCTGTATAGGTATATAAATAGATTTACCTGTAACTTTCTCCTCATTAGCATTAGATCTATCTCCTCAGCAACTAACATTTATCTTAATTATACATCTGTGCAGTTGAGGGGTAAGGGCCTTGCTTAACAACCTAGCAAAAGAAGCTTTGCAGTCCTGGGATTTGAACTCACAACATTCTGATAAGGGGTCCAATTCCTTAACCACCAAGCTATCACTTCCTTTCACCAAGCTCTACTCATGTATATGCCCATGGCAATAGATAGATAGATAGATAGATAGATAGATAGATAGATAGATAGATAGATAGATAGATAGATAGATAGATAGATAGATAGATAGATAGATAGATAGATAGATAGATAGATAGATAGATAGATAGATAGATAGATAGATAGATAGATAGATAGAACGAACACTAACAATGGAAATATAAAACCATCATAATATACTGTAGGACACAGGGAATACAGGGCCCTGGGAATATAGAAAAAGGAATACTAAGAATATAGGACTCTAGGATCATGGAATACTGGGAATAGGAATATTCAGGCCCCCAATAAATTAATAACACTGGGATGGGTATGATAGGACCTCAGGAGCATAAAACCATGGCATTAGGAATGTAAGAATATAGCAGTCAGAGATTAAAAATATGATCCATGCAAAGGTAGGATTGGGAATGTGAATATAGAAATATAGGACTTAAGGAATATAAATTAAAGGGAACATAGAATTGTTTCCACTATAACAATGACAAAACAAAGGGCCCAGGGAGAACATGGGGCTGTTTCGCACGTCTTGATCAGATCAGAGAAAGTACGTGCTACCTTATACATTATTCAACATCCATCATTATAAACACACACTCGCACACCTGTGATGGAGAACTGTGTAGACACGTATCCAAGAGGAATGAACCTGTCTTTTCCGCGGCAGTGATAAATAACCACCTCCATGTTGTAGGAGCCCAGTGGCACATTGTCTGTTCCAATAGTGAGTACAGATGAAGGACCACCAGCCACTTGCCAAAATCGACCTTTAGAGTTCAAAGAATGAATAATATGTTTATTGATGAAGCAATATAAACTCATGTCAGAGATATTCAGAGATGTGAACCAGGAATTAAATTTTTGCATACGCCAATATTATAATACATATGTTAGCTTAAAAAAATTCTTAAACATTCTTGAAGGTAAGTATAAAATTATGAATAAGCTTGTCTTACCCCAAGTCTTCCACACAAAGATGAAGCGAGGTTTCTTAGCCAGTGTTGTAGTGAATGGTGTACCATCAAGAAAAACCCCTGTCCATTCTTGGGAAGTGTTGAATTCTGGGTAAACATGTTCACCCTTTATGTACTGGGTTCCTGAAAGCATTTTAAAAAGTCAAATACATTTAATACACATACACCTAATCAGAAAGTATGGCTAGATAGAGAAGCCAAGATTTTGGTCTAAAACAATTTGGTATAAAAACAATTTTTTGAACATAAAAATACATTAACTTGCATACAGTAGATGTAAGCAAGATGTATACAATATTGTAAGATGTACACTATAGATAATTTTCCTACACAATATATTATTCACAGTAATTAACACTATATCATTCAACAAGTGTTTATTCAATAACAGAACAGTTATATTTGTAAAGAATTTAGAAAGTATTTAAATATTTGCCTCTTAATTATATTTGGCTAAAATTAATAGTTTATTGAGTTAAAATGCTCATTTCATGTCTCTGAAAAGTGCTTAGCAAAAGATTGTATTTGTTGTGAGTGCTAACCATTAACAGTGCAGTTTTGGCTCCACACCACTGTCCCGTTAGGCAGCACTGTCTGATTCCCCGGAGGATGAACATTAATATTGAATGTTGTTTTGGCTCCTACCAGGGTTGGGGCATCATTCTTGATGTCGAATGTTACCTGTCCACCTGTAAGAAATATTATTGTTATTAACTTAACAGCTTAACTATGCAATATTTAACACCAATCCTGAACACATTTTTGCTTAATTAGATATAAATAGTGAATAAATGATAAGTTACAAATGTCAAAATAATGTTGTGTAATGTGTAGACAATATTTTGAAAACCCAAATTTCATAAATGCATTTAAAGAGTCATTGAAAGAAAAATTATAGAAAAATTCATTATAGAAAAATTCACAAATTCGTGGAGTAGTATTTGATTTGATTCACTAAGGCCTGCACCTTTCCAGCAGTCCCTGTATCGAGGATCACCATCTCTCCACACTGGGTATATTCGTGAATTCCATGAGCGGTATCCAGTAAAATGGGTTCTGGCAGCTGAAAGAAAAATAATAAAGTGGTAAATTGCTTCAGAGAAATTATGATTCATTCTGATCTAATGCTGTGTATAAATATATTATATAGAATTCTAGAGTATACAATACATACAATATTATGTAGCATATTATGTTGTATTATACAGTATGCAATATATCATTCCTCACAAGATCGGCTTCAGCAACATGACTAAATTGTAATAACAGCTACCTGTAAATGCTTAACCATTTCTGATTAGTTTTTGGCTATGAAAAATACTATTTGATGTGGCCATGTGTTGTTTCATAGTGGTACATCAACATTACTACTTTTGACTAGATCCATGAGATACAGACAGATGAGACAAATCTATTTTGAATTTGACATGGGGAGAATACACACTTGTCTGTTTGTGTTTTTTCTAATTCTTTCTGTCAGCTGACAAATCAGACAAATCAGAGAGGGTTAATGGCTTGAAAACTCTAGAATGTATCTAGACCTATTGCTGCTGTCAAATCCTATAAGCTGCATTTAAATTACTAAATGACAATGAATGTGTTTAGAAAAAACACAAAAGATGCAACAGCTACACCAGTAGTCTCTCCACTGTAAATTAGAGCTACACTAGCAAATCATGGATGTATGTGAGCTGGATGCATACAGAAGAAGGCAGTTAATATCCCCTTCATGAATATTCAGCTGCAGAAGTTCAAAAGGAAGAAATGTCATGTGTCTGTTTATATACAGAAGTAAACTACAACTAATACAGATAATTACCAAGTAACAAAGATAACACAGAGCATTCATAATTCATGATTAAGAGAAATCATTCAGACACTTCAGTAATTTAGGTGAACCATAAAGATGAGAGAAGGGAGAGAGGGATGAACGAAAAGCAAAAGCTGAAGGGGGTAACAACATGTTCCAGTCAGTGAGAGTCACACGCCTTGTCCAATCCTTTTCTATCCTTCTCATGTGATTCTCAGCTGAGTGATTACTTTCTAATCCCGACTTTAGGAATAAGAAAAGGCCTTTTACAGCTGTATGTATGTACCCTCCTGGACAAGCGACTAACAGCAAAATCTGACCTGCATGTTTGCATATTGCACTTACTAAACCCATTTATGGATTGTTATCACTTTATCACTTTCTATAATTTAAAAACAGTATATAATTTTTTCATCATCAAAACTTCAGCTTTTAGACTAAATTCTCAAAACAATGCAATCCATTACGTCAGAGATACGTTTGATGTAGCATGCACATGCACTTCAGAGCTGTCTCTTTTCTAATAGCTTATTGGCAAATGTATTTTTGGGTTTGTAGTAAATATGTTGCATAAACAGAAATGTAATATCTCATATTTATTTCATTATTGGTTAAAAGAAAGAATTCTTTTTTGCTCTTGACCTTAACCTATTTTAGCCTCTGGTAACATACACTATATTTAAATATATAGGTATACTCACTTGCAGTAGCAGCCAGAGAGAGGGTCAAACCCAGAATTATAAGAGCTGTTCTCATTCTCCAAATCTTCCCCCACCCAACAGGTTCACTCCTCAACAATTCCTGAAACACAGCCCAAGTCAAGAACTTTGAGGAGTGCCAAACCTTTTTTAAATGAGCCTGAGCCCTTCTAATCGGCCCAAACTCCTGACTCTGACATCATGCGCTGGATTAAAAAAGGAGGCTCCTCCTATGGCCCAAAGCACTTTTTCCAGAAGGATTCGGTTAATCACAAATTTTATTTCAGAAAAGACTCTAAATCAATAGCAGGAGGTGTTAATACAGGATTGGATCGAATTTGACTAGGGAAGTAAATATGCAGTCAAAAGGATGAAGGGGCCTAGCAGGGATGGTGCAATGGGCTGCCGGGCTGAATGGCACATACACAGTGAGGGGAAATAAGTATATGAACACTTTTTGGAAAAATATACTCTGGTCAGACAAAAAACTCTTTGGTAATAATTAAGCGTGTCATGTTTGAAGAAGGTGGGAGATATGAGAGAAGAATCTCATCAGCCAGGAAACTGAATCTGGGCAACAAACCCAAATACGACACTAAAATAACATTACATTTCCTAGTCAATCTCCTGAATCCCACTGAAAATATATAAAGGGTTTTGAAATGGTCTGTTAGAGGGACTCTAATAACCTTGAGGATTTGAAGATAATAGTCTGGAAGGCCAGATGTAAACCACAGTTTTGCAAAACGGCTAAGTTATTCCTTTTCTAGATGTATTGAAATTGTAATTACCAACAATAGCTTTGCAAAAAAGTATTAATCTTGGTCATTTTTGGTGTCTGAATACCATGAATAATGTTTTCTAAACATGTTTTTGTGCTTATGAATACATACACTTCAGTTATCTTTTTAGGTCCCAAGTAAAAAGACATTTGAAGTGAATATACTATGTGCTGCAAAATATAAAATATATATAAAAAGCGTCAGAATACTTTTATCCCATCACAGTATTCATGCGGTAAAGCACAGCCTACCAATCTGGGACCTGGTCCTGTGTCCTGGTATCCTGTCATGTTTTTTCTTACGTTTTTCACTTTTTCCAAGCTCTTCACACAGTTCGTACATCAAAGTTCAAACTATAAAGACAATTTTATTACAAAATGAATTAAATGAACATTCTTTCATTCATTCATACATTCACTCATTTCTATTTTTACCTGGTCAGGATCACAGTATATCAAAAGACTATCCCACAATGTATTTTTTTACTAACATTTTTAAGTGGAACTGGAGACTGTTGAAATCCATGATCAATGCTACACACTGTGCCACCAAACCAAATTTTCAAAACCAAAGTACAAAACAAAGATTGTATCCAAAGTGGATAACAGTGCTAAGATGAGATCTAAGTTGCTAAGATCCATTTCTTAAAATGCGGTTTCAAAAACATACACTATCAACACAACCAGTCACATCAAAATGTTCATAGTATTCATACAAAATACACACACTAAAGCACATTGTGTAAAACTAAAATTGGCATGCAATTCATAAAATGCATTGAAAGCAAAAACATATTTAAAATTTACTTTGTAAAATCTTTGTAAAATCAATGTCTTAATATAGCAGACTATTGAGTTTAAGAGGTTTCTAAAAAGTGA
Organism: Hemibagrus guttatus; assembly: GCA_033459395.1. Classification (NCBI taxonomy): domain Eukaryota; kingdom Metazoa; phylum Chordata; class Actinopteri; order Siluriformes; family Bagridae; genus Hemibagrus; species Hemibagrus guttatus. The sequence continues at coordinate 9,865,455 of JAUCMX010000023.1, forward strand.
AAATTCAAAGTGTAGATTTGCAGTCAGTTGTGATAGAAAAATATCAAATATCAAGGGGAAGGTGTACAGGACAGTGATGAGACCAGCCATGCTGTATGGTTTAGAGACAGTGTCACTGAGGAAGAGACAGGAGTCAGAGCTAGAGGTAGCAGAGCTGAAGATGTTGAGGTTCTCTTTGGGAGTGACAAGATTGGACAGGATTAGGAACGAGTACATCAGAGGGACAGCTCATGTTGGACGTTTGGGGGACAAAGTTAGGGAGGCCAGATTAAGATGGTTTGGACATGTTCAGAGGAGGGACAGTGAGTATATTGGTAGGAGAATGTTGGACATGGAGCTGCCAGGCAGGAGGCAAAGAGGAAGGCCAAAGAGGAGGTATATGGATGGAATAAATGAGGATATGAAGCTAGTGGGTGCAAGTGTTGATGATGCAGAAGATAGGGATAGGTGGAGAGAGATGATTCTCTGTGGCGACCCCTGAAGGGAAAAGTTGAAAGAAGAAGAAGAAGAAGAAGAAGAAGAAGAAGAAGATTTGCAGTCAGTCATATTTCATAGGTGTAGGCTAAAACTACATATAAACACTACAGTGCACTGTAATAATGGAGCAATAGGTTGGTTTCAGACAGGAACAATGTGTTTTGATAAAAGAGTTTGAAAAAAGAGTTTGAGTTCTTCTGAGCTGTGTTTAATGATATTTTAATAATTGTAATTAATTTTGAACTCAACAAATATTTCATGGTATGTGTTTGGTCAGAGAGATTTGTGGCAAGTTTAGAAAAAATGAATTCTTGTTAAACAATTGTAAATATAAAATGCTGTAATAGCATGCTAAATATATATCCAGCAGCTGAATTAAGAGTGAGTGGACTCAGACACACAAAACTATTAGCTCTCAATGGAATATTGTTTAATGGAAACCATTAGGTTAATTTCAGTTAGGAAATACAATCCAAATTCATAATTAATCAAATTCACCAATCTCATACAGTCCTTAATGAGTAACATATTTCTTATAGTTTAAACACAGGCTACTATAAACATTAGTAACAACAACAAAGAATGTGTAATACTCTTAAACAGTGGGGAGACTTTTACACCACCCTACAAAGTCTAAAATGGGTGTGGACAAGCGCAAGTGAATCTTAAAAATGTGTTTATCAGAATAAATCCAAGTCACAGATCGGTAACTAGAGTAAACTAGGAACAAAGAGAAAACAAGGAAATTGTTATGATTGGACATAGTTATTTACTGAATGTAAATAATCATGTGGACTGCCTTATCTTGTGATATTTATCTTTGGCTTTAATGTTGAATCCTTGGCTAAATAAAAAGCAAGCTTTTTTACTCACATGGCTTCATATAGTCCAGCAGTATTTGTTTTTTTGCTTATATAATCATAAGCGTTGTAAATGAACAAACAGATTTAGTAATATTCAATTATGATAATTGGTCTTAATTTAGTCTGCTGACTACTGTCTGCTGCTCAGTATAGTTTGTGGATACCTGACCAGCACACACATATGTGGATCTTCCCAAAAATACTACCACAAAGTTGAAAGCAATTGTCTTGGGTGTCTTTGTATTTTGTAACATGACAATTTTACTTCCCTGGATCTAAGGATCCCCAGTACAAAGCAAAGTCCATGAAGACATGGTTTAACAAGGTTGGAGTTGGTACTAGGAAGAACTCTAGTTCGCTGCACAGAGACCTGACCTCATCCCCAGTGAAAACACCTTTGGGATGAACTAGAACACAGACTGCACCCCTGGCCTCCTCACCCAGCATCAGTGCCTGACCTCACTAATGCTCTTTTTGGTGAAAGGGCAAATCCCCTCAACAGCACTCCAAAATCTAATGAAAAACATTCCCCATAGACTGGAGGTTATTATAACAGGAAAAGGGGTGATTAAATCTGGAATGGGATGTTCGAAAAGCCCATATAGGTGTTATGGTCAACACAACACAATCAGTGACATATGGTTCATATATTATTTTTATTTGCTCTGCTACCCTACGTAATATAGTCATAACTATATATATCTTGTACCCAATAAATACTATATGTTAGAGAGCTGTCTTGGCTGACTGAATCTGGGTGTTTTTTAAATGTGAGTGAGGAATGTGGGATATGTGTCTCTGAGTCATGCTGTTTTGAGAAGATTTGCTGTAAAACCCTTGAGGCTGAATGGATGCAGGTCACGAGATGAAGAGTGCGTGGAGGCCCATCAATGATCTTCTTTCATTATTTCACATTTTACTCTGTGTATCTTTCTCATGCGTCACTTTCCTTTCAACTTGTTTTAATGCCTAATTATATTTCATATCCTATAACCTGATATTACCTAACAGTCATCATACTGGAAAATACAGTGTTTTGAATTATATCCCTAGACCATATCTCAGATATACTATATGGCCAAAAGTATGTGGACACCAGACAACTCACACCCTTGTGGAAATTTGTCCATTCAGCGTCAAGAGCGGTAGTGAGGTCTGGCACTGATTTTGGATGAGAAGGCCTGATGTGCAATCTGATTTTCAGTCCCAAAATTGTTCAGCGCGGATGAGGTCAGGGCTCTGTGCAAAGCTCTTGAGTTCTTCCTCACCAAACTTGGTAAATCTGGTCTTCATGGACGTTGTCTTGTGCACAGGGGTATTGTTATGCTGAAATATGTCTGGGCCCTGTAGTTCCAATAAAGGGGAATCTACAGCATACAAAGACATCTTATACTGTGAGTACTTTAGTGGCATCACACATGGGTGTACTGGTCAGATGCCCCCATACTTTTGACCATAGAGTGTATATACATTACGATATACTGTACATCCACATCCTACTCTGACATGGTTTAGCGTAAATGCATACTGTAACATCAGTTACCCAAATGTACAATTTACTTATATGGAAATAAAGGATATGTGCCCTCCCAATGTAGGTATTATGTATATACTGTATTTAACTGTAAAAAAAATCTGTACATTAGTTTTTATGATGCTTGTTTTATTAATGACTATTTTTACTGTTAATTATCTCTTTTATGAAGGAAATCTTTTATTTTATCTTAAATGCCACTTGATGATATTCCTCCATTTTTACTGTTAGTGCTGATTTATTTTTATATATACACTACCACTCAAAGGTTTGGTATCACTCAAAAAAAATTGATTGTTTTCAAAGGAAACACACACAAAATTAGTCTGAATAGAAAATATAGAAAAAGAACAGGACCTGCTGACATGTCAGAGTTAGAAATAATGATTTTGATGGAAATGATGAATGTTTTTTTTCAAACCTTGCCTTCATCAAAAAAACCTTTTGCAGCAATTACAGCCTGGGCGTTCTAGCTGTCCTGGAGCATCTCCCACAAGATGGACTGGCTGATGAAGTCTTCCTCCATAGCTGAAATATGCAAGTGATCCCAAATCTTTGAGCGGGAGAGTATATTGATACCCTAATACTCTAAAATACCCTAAACAGGTATTTCTATGTATTTTTTCAGTACAGGTTCATTTTTAGAAATCACACAGATTTAGTAGCTAGAGGATATTTTGAAAAGTTGATTGTTGCTTTAGTTTTGCAATCTTTGTCGAGAAATGGTGATTTGAATCTGTGTTGAATAATGATTTAAGTGATGACAGTCTGTATGGCATATTCACACATTTCTAGAGCAAATCTGTATTAATAATTCTGTAAAAATGGAAAGCCTTTTGACTTTATCCATGGTCACTATACAGTAAATATTCATAATCACACACAATAATGACACATATTTGAAAGCACCAAGAAACATTCATATTATATAATATTTGATCATACAATATATATTAATACAATATTTATTGCAATATTTTACACGTTAAGGAAAGGGATTAAAATGTACTTGCTCAAACAGACACACACACACACACACACACACACACACACACACACACACACACACACACACAGACTCAGTCATTAGCTGCACATGTGACTGTTCATGTGCTGATCAGGACAGTTTATCTTGCCCTTTCCATTCACCCTGTAAGGCACCTGATCAACCCCACACCCGCTCACATACACGCTCCCACAAACACTGTCTCACACACATTGTTAGACTTACAGACACAGAGACACTAAGCAAAACAAACAGTATATGAATTCACAAACATTTGAAATACAGTATATATGTCATGTAAACCCAAGTTGAGCGATTAAAGTAAACTGTATTTCTAATAAATTCTTTAGATAAAATCAATGTGTCAGACTGAACATGCATGTTTACATGGACATATAATTCATTCATTTGTTCATCTTCAGTAAATTCTTTTTTCTTCTTAGAATCATGGTGGATCTGGAACCTATTCTTCAAATACTGAATGCAACCTGAGGACACACCCTGAATGGGATACCAATCCATTCATACACTTATTCACATCTATGACAATTTAGTGAAGTCAGTCCATCTACCTGCATGCTTTTGGGAGGTGAGAGGTATCTGTAGAACCTGGAGAAAACCTGTACAGATATGTATGAGCGCAAATATGTAAATGTTGATTTTAAATAAACCTTATTGCATTAAGTTTTAGGTAAAAATGTATAGAAAGACTGGGGTTTAAAATGACAGAGATACACTTGTATGAATCTCATTACCATCAACTTGAATGCTTAATATCCCAGTAATATTTCCTTAAAGTCTTTAAGTCCCAGTTGATGATTTGTTTAGTGCATAAGCAACATTTCTGTTAAAGTTCAAACACAGGTCACCTAAACTGAAATAGAAACATTACTAACAATGACAAAATATGTGTAATACACTCAAACAGTGGGGGAGGCTCTTACACAACCCTATATAGTGTAATTTGTTTGTGGAAAAGCAGTTATGGACAAAAGTACATCCTAAAAATGAATCTAATTCTGGACAGAAACAGCAAAGTAATCCAGCTAAAATTAGCAACAGCAACAACATCAAAACAATTGCCGTGACTGGATAAGACTTTCTGACTGTAAAGCACCAGGACTGTTTTTTTTTTTCTTTTTTCTTGTGATAAAGTGACTAGGTTTAAGCATGGTTGTGGGTCATGTAGCCGGACACTCAAAAACATTGTATATCCAGTTTCAGTATTCATGCATTTACTATGGTTTGCCTCTGTATGGCAGTATATACTAGCTGTAGAAATACAAGTCAAATCCAATGCTGGTTTGGCCTTCATTCCCTCTGGTTGATAGTTATTGCCATATCCCTTTTCATTCATTTTTATTAAACACTTTATTCTGGTCACTGTTGTGGTAGATCCCAGTGTGAGGTGCGGACACATTCTGAATGGGTCACCAGTCCACAGGACACCATGCACACACATTCAATGCAACCTTGGTGCACTTTAGCATAGCTAATCCACCTACTGGCATGTTTAGGGCGGTCAGTCAAATGATTCACCTTTCACAATTCAGTTAAAATGTGTCACAATAATGAGAATTAGTGAGGAGCTAAAGCATGATTTTTTCTAATGCTTGGATTGACTTGTGGGCCCCAGGTTGTGATAGAGCATACAGTGTGTGTGTATGTGTGTGTGATAGAAATCTAGCATACAATCAAAACTGCAACATAAATATCCAGTGTAAAATACGATTAATAGGGTCCACTCTCGTTGTGTTTGTATGAGAGAGAGATCATAGTTTCATGTCTTGGGCAGAAGTTGTAATTAAAGCTTAACAGTGTTTTGTGCAACAACATACCCAGATGGTAGACATGCACTAGTATACATGCTGGGATCTGAGAATTCTTTGTAATGTGTAGAAGAAGAAGAAGAGGAGGAAGAAGAAGAAGAAGAAGAAGAAGAACAACAACAACAACAACATCAGCACTCCTGGTGCAGAGAGGGTTAAGGGCCTTGCTCAAGATGACAACAGTGGCAGCTGTTAAAGTTTACACTACTTAGTAAATAGAAATCTAATTAGTTATGCTGAGTTTATAGTGTATCTATCTCATAATGACAAGATGCTTTTCTCATATTAAGTTAGTTTTATTTGTTGTGCAATAATGAACTTTTATAAATTAGCATCAACCTAATTATTAAAAAGTAAGCCACAACATTACATTTCACTATGTCAAAAATAAAGAGGATAATTAAGTATTAAAAGAAAGTCTGAAATAAACATTCTGCATAGGTAAAGAAATTTTTCAGCATGATTGGTGTCATAGTGGCTGTTTCTTTATTCTTTTTTCACAATCAAATGTACATTTCTTTGTCTAGGTCTCTTGCTCATTGCTGAGGAACCTGGTTTCCAGAAAAATAAACTTTTCAAAACTCTTCTAAGTTGATGTAACTCACTGGAATGACTGGTGTGATAATGGCTACTTCCACTTCTTTGTTCCTTCTTTCCTTTTCCCCATCTAAAGGCAACTTTTCTAAAATTTCCGGCGTCTAAACCAGTGGGCAGTTACCACATATGTTCCACATACCCAAATATAACAAAACAATGCACTCAGTTGCAAGCTTGCATGCTATTTTAGTACATACTGTATATAGAGACAGAAAGAAAACAAACATTACTCAACTGACCTGAACATATTTTCAGAAGAAGTATTACCATCCACTATAGAATGAGCTATTTGACAATATACATTATATTGTCAGAAGATTTTAAATTTGATTATAAAACAAATTCTTTAGTAGCTGGTTATGTTTATGATTGTATGTCTGTAAATACTTGACACAGGTCCTAGTTTTTTACAAAACATAAAGAATAAAACAAGTGAAGAGTTAGCTTTAATTTTTTTTAGGAATTGGGACTATTTGCTTTGTTTTTACAAATTTAACATGTGGAATGTAAGAACATGTCAATTATTGTTCACACATGCAAATTCATACTGAATATAAATATACAGTATGTGCTGGGCACAAATTTGTTGTTCCTTATGCACTTGTTACCTGGCATTACTGCAAGAATGGCTGTAAAGGGCTATAACCACACTTAAGTGTGCAGACTTAGAAGAGAGTTGCCTGTGCCAAAAAAAAAAAATCTAACATGTGGTTCCCTCAAACACAGACACAGTTTCATAGCCAGGTTACTTTGTTGGTGGTTACAAAGTTTGGGAAGTTCATGGAAAAATCAAACACCACATTATTCATGATATGTCTAAGAGCCATTTAACCTGCCAAATGGGTAGATGAGTATTTTTAAGACCATGGAAAATGTTTATTCTTTACAATATACTAAAAAAAAAACAATTTCATTGCACTGATATAATAGCTGACTTGGCAGTGCTTCATTAATCATTAATATCTGTAGATATTATAGATTATAGATATCTGTATATAGCATACTGCATGTATGAGTGCAGTATGAAAGTCTTAGGCACATGCAAAGAAATGCTGTAGAGCAAAGATGAAATCATGAAATAAAAGTTTCACTGAGTATCTTCGAAAAACTATTTTGTTTTTTTGATTGTTTTTTTTTTTTTTTTCTGGAGACTATGACCATATATACATATACATATACTACATCATATTGTCTGAAAGATGGTCTGTTAATAAATATAATATTTTCTTTACTGACATACAAACATTTTCCTTGAGAGGATGGAAGTAGTCATAAACATCTATAACACAATTTGTACTAACAAGTGATTGTATTGCTAAATGAATGTCTAGAGCATGTGTTTATTTGGTATTATAATAAGAAGAATATGATATAATTATATAATGTGCTTTTATGTTGGTCTGATACTTTTGAATAACAGTTCTATCAACATCAGCCTATGAGGGATGCTATCAACATGTTTATCTGATTCAGGTAGAATCTGGTGAACTAACAGGATTTAACAGCATTATAGATGAATTGTAGGTTTTCCTGAAATCAGTCACACAAAATTAAAGTTGGTTAGTTTAAAAGAATTTTGATTTTTGACATAATTAATTTAACTTGCCTGTTTGTGATGACCACTCTTGTTTTCTGAGCACAGGCAGACAGCTGAAGTTGAAACATTTTGTGACTCATGCACCCCACGTACTTAAATCAGCAGGAATAAATTAAGTTCTCAAACACACTTCTGTTTCTGCACAATAAAGATGTGTAATTTGTGGTTTAAAATGACTTATTTGTTTATTGGTAACAGTTCATCCCTATGAGTCAGACTTCCTGTCAGATTTTTTATGTGACGGTAGAAATGTGGACTCATGGGGTTTGAGGAAAAATGGATGCTGAGACTGGCAAATTTAAGAAAGTGATTCATTTCAATATTTTCATAAAGATGCAGATGGGCAGCTAGTAGAATTTCTGGTAGCATAGCACCCTGGAAAAAGGAGTTGGTATAAACCAAATGTTGTTGAGAAAGCCGTTCCTTGGACTTTGGCAATAGGAGAATCTGCCAATAGCCTGTGTTCAAATCCAGGATCAAATACACAAACTGTATCCAACGGATCCAAGAGCCTATAGCCTGTTGTATAGGCATCAAATTTAAAAACAGCAGGATGGGAGTCCACACAGAAAAATATCAACCCATCTGGCTTGTGCACAAGGTCAGTAGTGTAGTTCCTTTCACTGTGTGACTCCTCTATTCATCCCATCTTGCAATTACATCAAAATGTAAGGACTAATTGCCACCTTTTTTAAAAACATGATTTTGGCCCATATATTTCAGCGCAGCACCAATGGATAAGTGAGCACATCATCACATATCTCATTGAGTACTGGCCAGCATTTTGCATGTTGCTGCCAGAATGGTGGAGCACCATGGACTACAGAGATCCAGAGCACATAATCCACCCCTAGAGGCAGCTGACCATGTTTCAGCCACACAGACCTGTCTGGGCCCCATTCCAGCTCTTTGGGTATCAGTTCTGGTGAGCAATGTTACAATTTAGGTACAATTGAATTTGGGAAATTGTAACATACCATTCATGAAGGTAAAATAGGTTTTGAGATTCTGCTCATCTAGTCCCCATGCACATTTTAGTGTTTTCCTGCTCTATCTTACATTAACACACTCCAACTTAGCTTGTTAATAAGGTACATAAATTGTATCTGACTAGGAAAGACAGTAAAATACATAAAGAAACAGTACTGCGAAACAAAAGAGAAAAAGACTGGAAATGGGTAAGAAGCTTTTAGAAGCAGAAACAGAGACTAAAAGCTTCTGTTTATTCTCTGTTAGAGCAGTAGCACAGATTTTTTGGGGTTGAACAGGTGGATTGAACCCAGCTCTGGTTTTACTGTGGTTATTCTGCAAGTCTGAACATACAGAGAGGTTTAAATAATAGCGCAAGTCACATATGGAACCCATTTAACAATGACGCTTGGGTAGTTCAGTTTGTTTAAGTATGGGATTTCTTGTCGATTTCCATGGTGGAGGCTGGAGCTACGCTTCAAGGAAATAACAGCTTTGAAGACCAAATCAAACAAGCAATGCAAAGGCAGTTACTTTAGCTGAAGTCACAGTGGACTGAGCTTAATGTGTGGAAATAAGTTCTTCAGTTGGCAACAGACAGCCATTCCACGTTTCTGCAAGTCCTAACACGTGGACACATGTGCTAGTAAATCTCTCTCAGAGCTCTCTGGCTCTGTAGTCTTCCTGCCTTTTCCCTGCCAAATGAAAACATTGGCTCAGGTTTCCTGGAACTCATTTACGAAAGTTTTCGTCAAAGAGATATGGACCATTTACGTAAATCAGTACAAAACCAGCTGTAAACTCAGAAAATCAATGTGTAACTCAGTTGCTGTGGATGTTCTGGGTTTCGGTAAGTGTTGCAAGAAAATATTTTACTTCTGTTCTCACCAACTGGCCAAGCAGCGTGTGGAGGAGTGGTCCAAGGAGAGTGTAACATTTTGCAGCTGTTCATGTCTTGGAGTGCATAATCTCCTGTAGTCATAGGAAATGCATCACTGCAGCTCAGCAGATTGGCGATGACTCACTGTACTCTTTAACATATAAACCTCTGGAGGAACTGCTCACTTCTTGCGGCTGCACATTCTCACAGGCTCTGTGTGTCCACTCGGAAAAAAACTTTGGAGGATTGTCAGAACTTTGGAATATTGAAAAATGAAAAACTTGCATTTATCAGTATTGCTTTTTACTGTGTTCTACGTAGTCTCCTCTTCTGTACTGCAGAAACGGATGGAATTTTCAGAGGCAATGGTGAGAACATAATTTTAGAGATATTTTGGATGCTATAGCTGCTTTACATGATTTTCATCTCTCTTGTGTGTGCTTGTGTAATCCAGACTTACCTGAGGCGGTTTGGCTACCTCGACACACCACTGGATAAGGAGTCACAGGTAGACATTAGTGAGGAGGCTATAAGAGAAGCCCTGAGGTAACAAACCAACTATGAATAAACTTCCAAGTAAAGTTAACTGGTCAATAAACTGAAGAATAAAAATAGTGACAAATAATGAACCAATAGTATACCAATATAGTATTTAAACAGAGCACTTTGTTAAAATACTATCATAGAAAAACTAATAACAAATAAGCCTGTATTTGACAAAAAACCCAATTATTATTACCAGTTATTAATTGTCTAAATATTTGTGTATTCATGCCAGACTTTTTCAGCGAGTGTCAGGTTTGCCAGTTACTGGAAAGGTTGATGAACCAACAGTGACAAAAATGAGGCAGCCACGCTGTGGGGTTGAGGATCCTTTCAATCAAAAATCCAATAAATATAGGCGATTTGGTGGTAAGTATTATCTTCCATGGTTTATGTACCTTGTTGAGTTGGATCTTTAGAATTGGATCATGCTGTTTAAAATAATAAGGCCACCTAATTGGCATAGATACCACTTTAACCTGAAGTCAGAATGTTCTTTAAATTAGATGTAATTCAAGTATAATTTAGAATTATGAAACTTTGGACAATAAGGTAATGGGAGTCTAAAAGGCATACTCATTTATTCCCTATAGAAATTAAACCACCACATGAATGTTTAGAGACTACTTTGTATTACATCAGGAGATAGAAATAACAGTAATTTCAGTGAAGTTAAACGGCATTTTACAACTTTAAAATAAGAAGAGCATTTAAAAATCATATATGTAGACTTTTATATTGTGAGAAAAAATATGTGTTTATGATCTATAATGATAATGTAAAAAATGTTGCTTAAAGCAAGATTCACCCTCAGCTAGTGAAATCTTGGCATGTTTATAAAACAGCTGTTAAAGAGTGTGCTCTTGGCTAGATTCCTGGAAAATGACTCATATTAAAAAAAAGCATGAGGCTTTTGTTTTTACCTGTTGATGTTTTCAATAGGGCAGATTTGTCCCCTTGAAACTGGCAATTGCAAAACTGCAGATTCAAAGTTATAAATAGAGAAAACAGTGTTTCAAGTCTGCTTTTGCAGTGTTGGTTTATTCATGCTCTTTTAATTTTTCAGGAATTTGGAAAAAAAGGAATTTGACATATCGTATCTATAACTACACACCTGATTTGGGGAAGGTTGAGACCCAGCGGGCCATTAGATTGGCTTTTAAGTACTGGAGTGACATCACTCCATTAAGCTTTAAGGAGATTGAATATGGGCGTGCAGATATTAGGATCTCATTCCATGACAGGACTGGCTGTCTTTCACCTTTTGATGGACGAGGTATGTGCTAGAATATAGTCATTTAAATGCATCATATTTAAAGAAACAACTTGGCCAAAACTGAAATTGATTAGCCACAAAATGCTTTGAATGTAAAGTTTTCGTTTTGCATTGGAGCCATGAGCCTAATGTAGGCAAAAAGTAAGGAAGGTTAATAACTTTACATGTTTAAATTGCCTCATACACTTGCCTCAAACAGGCTGACTCAGTAATATAATTTGCACATTAACATATACTTTTTTTTGCTGAGCATATGTTTTTGGAGGATCTTATATAACTCTTCTTTCTAGGGATTTCATAAAAATGTCACACTGCAAGGGAAATAAAACATAATTTAATAGTACAGGGTGTTGTTTTAAAAGTCTCTAAAATCGGTTTATTTTAGAAAACCATTTGACCAAGGATTTAGAGAAGTAGAACTATATTATTTCAGAGTTGGTCAGACGTCTCGGTTGGAAAATGCAAAAGCACCGGAGTTAGCTGCTTTCCACAAAACCAATGTTTCTTAAATGATGAGCTCAGACAGTAAGCTAGTGCCAGTGGCTAACCTCTGAGAATCTCTAATAAAGGTCCAGGGATAACAGAGCAGTGCCATTCCATACAAGGGTACTATTAACTTACCTGAGGGGGAGAAAATCACTTGTTTAAGGCCTTTAACCACAAATGTCTTGACAGGTTTACTAATCTAATCTAATTTAATCTAATCTAATCTAATCTAATCTAATTTAATTCACTAATTGGCAACTGGAAGTCCCATCACTCTAGTCCTAGCAATACAACTGCAACTTTTTTAAATGTTAAAAAGAAGTCAAAATGTTGCTAGTTTTCACTTTTTCATAATTTTTAAAGAATATTTTAAAGATCAAAATAAAATATAAGGAGAAACAGTAGATTTATAGTAGTAGTAGTTTTGTTGGAAATTCAATTAAGCAAGTATTTAATTTCAATGACACTCAAATTAATTAGAAATACGTTAAAATAATACTTAAGTAATGTAATGAAGTACAGTTACTCTGATTTAGTGAAAGTTTTTAATGATTCAGTTCATTCAAGCAAATCCCTTTTAAAGTGGACTGTTTTGTTCACCATGACAGTGACCAGAAATAGTACATAAGCAACAACTGTAATCCAACCCTCCCAGTGAAAACTTCTTCTTGGGTTGATACAAATGATAACTGTTGAGTTAACCTTGACTAACCAATAAGGTGGTCTTTTACACCACTGTGGACTCATTTCTCAGCAGGAAACATCCTATAACCATGATCCCACTGGGCTGGAGCCAAGAACCTGTGTTGTCAGGAGTATGAGGACAATGTTATGTCGTTGTCATGACAGCAGCAAAATAAGATGAAACATTCCAAAGAGTACTGAACATTACTGTACAACTATAAAGGAAAATTGCAACTGTAAATTAACATGAGCACATGGAAGAAATATTTTACTGAATTTAATTGGAATCTGCAGCAAAATTGAATTTAAAATAATTTTTTTTAAAAAGTCTGTGGTGCAACAGAATCTGTCATTTTGCACATAGTTGTATTCTATGGAGATGACTGTACATTAGTGATCTCGCACATTAATTGAACTCAATCTGTGTGGGCAACATCACCAAAGCATTCAGTCTTGTTTAATGAATCTTAGTAAAATATTATGAACAATATAACCAAATCATCATGACTGACAATTTAATGAAACTGCTCTGTTTGACAATACAATTTTGACCTGAACATAACCCTAGATTAATCAGGCTAATCTCATCCTGTCTGTAGGTAATGTACTTGCTCATGCTGAAGGCCCTCCATCAGGGATTATACATTTTGACGAGGATGAGTTTTGGACTGAAGGAAAATACTATGGTTCTAACCTGCGAATTGTTGCGGCTCATGAGATCGGCCATGCACTCGGTTTGGGTCACTCTCAATACAGTGATGCACTCATGGCTTCATACTACTCTGGCTACAAGGTCAACTTCAGACTGCACCCTGATGACATCAGAGGCATCCAGGCATTATATGGTAAGGTTAATGTGCACATTTTGACATATAAAGGTAAATCTCAATTATTAGCAACAAAAAAATATTTATGCAAACAGGGATTAAGGGGCATCTTGCCTGTGAAGTCACAATTTTATCACACTTTGACATTTGTACATCATCTTTAGCATTTAGTAGGAGTGCTCAGGTAATGTGACTAATTTCCACTTTTTCAATAAGGCAAAAGAATCATCAGTACTACCACAGATGAGGACATTCGTGCCATAGGCCCCACAACTATATCACCTGTTGCACGAGTTGATGTTCCAGATCCATGTGATGCCAAACTTGATGCCATAATGCTAGGTAGGAAATCTAACCCTCAATTACATGGTTTAAGGTTTAAATTTGCAGTTCAGGAGTCTGATATAATTACAGTTAAATGTCATCTCTGTTTCTGTCAGGTCCTTGGCGGAAGACCTTTGCTTTTAGTGGGGATTACATGTGGACAATCACAGATATGGGACATAATGCTCCAATGAAGATCAAGCAGCTGTGGAAAGACCTGCCAGGAAACCTGAATGCTGCTGTGTACTCACCAAGAACCAACAAGACTTACTTCTTCAAAGGTAGCACATACTCACTGCTGTTTTTAACACAGAGCAAAATTAGATAATATGGAATTATTCAAACTGCAGACAGAGACAGATAGATAAACAGAAAGACAGATAGACAACATGGCCAGAGGTTTGTGGACACCTGACCATCACACCAATATGTGGTTACTGAACATCCCATACCAGATTTAGCGCTCATTTCTTTCATTTCTCAGTAGGCTTTCTACAAGATTTCGAAGCATGGCTGTGGGGCATTGCCCATTCAGCCTCAAGAACATTTGTGAGGTTAGGCACTGATGTTAGGTAAGGAGCCTTAAGCACAGTCTACATTAACAGTCCATCCCCAAAGTGTTCAAAGGGGTTGAGGTTAGGGCTCTGTGCAACCTTATTTTCTGTCTCTGAACAAAAGATTCTTACTCAGTTGGTATTTTGATCATAGTGCTGTCTTAACACACCATTTTAAAATTAACTATAGCCATTCATTTGGCCGGAGATCTGAGACTGTGAAGACTATAGCATATGATTATTTCTATACTTATCAAACCATTCAGTGAGACCTCGTTCCCTGTCAACTTGAGTGTTTCTGTCGTTTGATAGATAGGTAGACCGATGGATAGAACTAGAGGGATACATCGGCAAGAGACAGACTGGATAGCTAGCTATATTAGTTGTCTGGTTTTCATCGAAACTGGTATGTGGATGACACAGTTTCAGTTTTATTATTATTGAAAAATATTGTAATAATGGTGCTTTCCATAGTGCCATTTATATGTTTTCACCAAGAAAGAAATGTTCATTATTTTAGCATAGCATTATTATAGAATTATAAATATAAGTGGATGTGTATTAATGTTCCCAATCAGCTTGACTACTAAACAGGATGTTGTAGTAATTCTTGTGCCATGGGAAATGTGGCCAGGCTGTGTTCCCCAAACTTTATATCTCAGGAAGTTTATACAATTATCATTTAGCTGCAAAATGACTAACAGATGTGAATCACTGTTTTTTTTTGGATGCTCTGATCTAAACTTTGTAATGACTCAGTGATGGATCAGAAAATGAGCTGAATGATGTGGGAACATGAATAAACATGGACACTCAGACAGTGGGGTTAAATCCTAATTCAAGATCCCAGGGCTTCCTACAGCTGGGTTACAGATTTATAGCATTTTTTAGTTGATGGATAGACAGATTTATAGAGAAATTAGTTAAAAGGGTGGTGGGGGTAGATGGTGATACAGATAGACGGACAAATCAAGACATACCAATAAATAGACGTACTGAAAAAAAAACTGTGCTAATGTGCAGCCCAAGACATTATTAAGATAGACAGTCACACACACAGATAGACAAATAATTAGAGATAGATGGACAAATAGATAGAATGATGATTATGATTATGACAGACAGATAGTCAAACAGAAAGCACAAAAAGACAGATATAACTCTCAGTTGTGTAAATGAGATAAATGTAAGTCACTCTGGATAAGGGTGTCCAAAATGCCATAGATATAAGACATAGAAAGGCATGTAGGCACAGAGACAAAAATGAAATCACATTTTTGTTACTTCTCTGGACACCCATTGTCATGTCTCTCAAGTTTCTGATTATTCTCTGCTCCTCGGCAGGTGATAAAGTTTGGCGCTACACAAACTTCCGGCTCGACTTCGGTTACCCCAAACAGTTGACCAGAATCCCAGCGAACATTGATGCTGCAATGTACTATGAGAAGAACAAAAAGATTTTCTTCTTCAAGGTAACATGAAAAATGTGCACTTCCTGATTGAGTTGATTTCATAAAGCCCATGAACACAAGGGGGCAGACACGTTACAGTCAGAAAAAAAAAGAGTTTTTGCCGAAATCTTATTTATTGAATAATACATAGTGAAATACACAAAACCATTTTTTGTTCTCAGAAATAAAATACTATATAAGTATTGGATTTTTTATTAACGAGGAATATTCAGGCAAACTATTTCAGACTTATGTAATGCTTGTAGATGCTAATACATCCTCTAACTATTGGTTGCTATGCTTTTTTCTATTCACTAAACACTAGCCTATGCACTATGCACTATTTACTTTTATAGTCAAGGTTTATTATTGATGGATATCTTCTTTCCCCAGGGCTCAGGTTTTTGGCAATGGGATGAAATGATGTATAACGACTTGAGCATTTACCCCAAACCCATTTCTCGCCTCTTTACTGGTATTCCATCCAACCTGGATGCTGCTTTCACATGGACCAACGGCAAGGTGTACTTCTTTAAGGGTGATAAATACTGGCGCATGAACAAGCAGCTGAGAGTGGAATCAGGTTACCCGCTTAGTAAACGAGAGCGGTGGATGAGGTGCACCCACTGAGAGTGTGGAGAGTTTAACAAAGCGTTAAAGATGACTTTCAACACCTTAAGTGTAGAGAAGACAAGGGACATGAGCACTGTTGAAACCCATGCTGTGTGATGTGTAGCCATGGCCTCATGATTTACATTCAAGTAGTCCACAGAGAAAAAGTGCTCTTTCTTTCACTCTCTTTGCAGTCTGTTGAGTAGACTAGCGAGTGGACATGCGGCACATTTTGCTAAACTATTGCAGTTCACAATACTTTCAAAAATTACTGTTATATTGTTAACATTACAGGACAAATCATCTAACATGTAATTTGGCATTCTAATTGTAATTCTAATTGTTGGCAAGCTGCTCCACAAGTTTGTCCATTTGTAAGACATTTTGTTGAAAGAAAAAAAAAAGCTATGTTGATAACATTCTCCAAAATCGAATGTGAATATAGTGAGCATTGTGAAGTATCAGTGCTAGCAATGCTATCTCAGCTATTGTTATAACATTATTACAGTTTATTGGCACATTCCTACTGTAGCAGATCATCAGGGAGTCCAGGAATGACAAAGTTGTCTGTGTATCTCTATAATGAACTTATGTTAATTAATAAGCAACCTTTGTTATTTATTCTTGCAGTAAAGAAGTGTATAAAGAGCCGGGTTCTGTTAGTTATTGCCTATCCTTAGAAGATTACATTGGGATGTTTAGCTTTCTTAATAGCTTTCTACTTTCCCCATTTGAAAATGTAAGGATTGCTCTTTGTAATCACAAACGAATGTTATATAAGAAACATCTACTATACAAGGGCTTGATGTTTGGGAAGAGAGAGAGGTGTGTACATTCTCTTGCAGTCCTGCTTTGATTTTGAAAATAGAATTATTAATGATCATTTATTTGCTTAGTCTTAAGTCTTGCTTTTGCTAATTGCAGGGACTGTACTGTATTGTCGATACACTGAGAGAGAACGTATACATGTACACGTTACATTCACGTGCCATGAGATCATGTAGCACGTCTACAGCCAATATAGATAAATAAAGACTGTAAATACTGTACTTCTCAGGAGTAAGATGTCAGTATAAAAGCTATATCTTTTTTCTATGTTTTCTGCAGAGCTTATCATCTGACTTTTATTTAAAAACTGCTTTTATTTTTGCCAAGTCTATAAGCATTTGACGTCTAATTTCATATACAAATGTACACATTTTTGGATGTGACAAATCTGCAGATATGTGCACAATACAAGAAAATTGGTGGTGGGAAATGTTCTTTTCATTGTCCATGAAGCTTTTTTTTTTTTTTTTTAATCTTTTGGCTTAAATTTAATTCTGTCCTGTAATACATCATTTCAGTTTGATTTGATATCAGACCATGTTTCTCAGAAGTTCATACATTGTTCAGATTTGTTATCCTGAGCATTTTGTAATCTAAATAAATTATTTATCCCAAGAAGTAGTGAGTTTAAATAAGAAATGGCAGATAACATGTGACTCTTGTATGTCTGAGGCTTTTTCACTACATGAGAAGGTCTGAAATCCTCAAACCATAAGACCTCCAAACCTGCAGTACAGGTCACAGAGTCTGTCTGTTAGGTATATCTTCCTTTTAACATTTCTTCGTATTACACAGACACTTTTTACTTAAATAAACTTTGGACTCAGCAACACTTAGTTTATAATCTCAAACAATCTTATTCAAGATTAGATTTTCTGAATTGAGCAATGGAAAAATGCCATTGGCTGCTCTTAACAGTTGTTAAAAAGCTGTAAAACTTGTGTTCATATTAGCAAGCAGCAAAGCAACAAAAGACGATTCTTTCAAAGTTCACATAGAGCAACAGTAACAATATTAGGCAAAAAAACAAACAGATTTTCATAGATATTTACATAAAATAATTATGACCATTTGTAAAATAACAAATCTAAATGATGAGCCGATATCAAATATCTGTCTCCAAAATTTTATACTCTCCAAGTTTTAGTAGGTTTCTTGTCTCAATGTCATTGGAATTAGGTTTAAGAATAAGAAATACATTTCAAAATAAGCAGAAAATATTTATTGCATTCAGAAAAGTTCACTTTTAAAGGTTAACTTTTGACAAAAGGACTGATTCACATGAATTTACATGCAAATCTAGCAAGCCAACTTAGATAACGTTTGTGATGAACAAATTAAATAATACAGGACAGAAATCACAATGCAAATCAAGACTGAGATAATGAACTTTACTCTAGTGTCTACCTGTGACTAAACCAAGATGTATGTGTAAAAGATGTCTCTAGTGTTTTTAGTTGTTTTGTCAATGTAGTAAACAATCAATAACTTTGCACAGATTATTTTTTAATGGTTTAAAAGGGCATGTTCAGGGATACTGGACAGGTCCCACATACAAGAGACATACCTGGAGTGGCATCAAATTGAAACTTTCTAGAGATGTCACAAAAGCATCGAACACAATAAGACCAGAACAAAAAAAACAAACAGAAAGCACAGACTGGTCATTTAGTTTCATTTGACCTAAAGGCACTGATTAACACAAGTTTAAGTGCAGAAACTCACACCTCCCACTAACAGTCTCTAAAGGCTGATTACATTCTAAACAGTGACAAGAATCAGACAAGCTGCAGAAATCCTATGGCAAACAAGGAATATCAGAAATTAGTATGGCAAAATTCTAGCAAGTAATAACAGCAATCGTACTTCAGATTCCACATTTCTCTTGCACTCATGTCCAGACATTGCTCTTAATATAAAAAAATGCACTGGAAGGATAACCTTCAGCGTGTTCACAGAACCACTGTTGTGGAAAACTATAAACATGCATCTGATGAACACTACAGACACAAGTAAATCAATTATACACTATTGTACAAGTCATAATTAAAAAATAATTAAAAAAAAATTAAAATGCAGACACACGCATAAAATGCTTGAGCCGTTTCACAATGCTCGGACTGATTTTGAAGCAGAGCTATAAACACCACTCACTCAAATGCCTCTACAGAAAAACTCACTCGGACAACAAAATCGTAAAATTATTACCAATAAAATAGGCCTTTCAGGCATGAGAGAAAAGAAAGTGAATAAGAGAGAGAGAGAGAGAGAGAGAGAGAGAGAGAGAGAGAGAGAGAGAGAGAGAGAGAGAAATTCTGGATGGCGATGCTCTCTGCCTTTTCCCATGTTCAGATCACTTTATGCTACATTAACTACTTTTTAAAAATAACACTAGATGCACCCTAAACTGTCTGCTTTATTGAAAAGTTGCTTTGTTTTATAAATGTCACTGATGTACCTTAATTTATTTATTTTTTGGTTTTCATACAAGTGGCTGAAGTAAATCATGTTAGAAATCATTGACCATGACATCACTTTGTAACTGATGATTTCCACAGTTAACAGTAAGGCCAGTGTAAGTCACTTACACTTTTTGTAGTAAGTTTTGTAGTTTTTCATTTGGCTACAATTTGGCCAAACATCTGAATAATGTGTCACATTACTGTATAAATCACAGCATCTGCTAAGGGGATCAAAAAACATCCTACAGTCAAGGAAATACAGGAAAAGTTTTACTAAATCTAAGAAGATAACGGCAAATAAAAAGGAATATTTTGTGAAAAGACAGGGCAGATCATTATAAAAATAAATACTGTTTAATCAAATTGCTGGTTGTTAGTTGGCAAACTAATGTTAAAGGCCTATGAAGTCCACTTACACCCATATACAGTAATCTACTGAAGTCCTAATGATTCAAATTAGACAATTCATCTTCTCATACAGCCAGGTCCAGAGTTCAAGTCCACCCAGAAACTTTGTTCTTAATCACCATAGGCTATAGAAAACTGTTGCACAATTTTACACAGAGGATTCTAGGTATTTTAGAACAGATACTTCAGACATTTGATGTTTTAGAGCCCTCTGTAGACTGTAAGGTGAACTGCAACTTGTAACTTCAAGCACCCTATTAAAATTTCAGAAACACATGCTTGCCAAAAAAGGGGCAGAGCTTAGCGGTTCTGTTCTGTCTGAGGCACAGGCAATTTTCAGGCTGGAAAAATGTATACACACCTTAAATGTTGCACGGCAACGACTGGATATCACAGTTTATTTATTTATTTAGTTAGTTATTTTCTTCAGAAATTAGTTAAGGGTTTTTTGATCTATAAATATATAATGTAAAATTGCAGATTTAAAACTGGGACAGATCCAGTCTGTTGCTATCGGAAAAATCCTCTGAGAAAAATTTAGATATACATAAATGTCAAGTTCACACACTCTATGTTGAAATATAATTTATCCTTCAAACACTGGACCACTCCTAAAGCTTTCAATTAATAACACGTTCACTGTCTACTACTAGTGAATGAAAGTCTTCATCTGAACTGGAGATAGTTGTATTAAAGTTTTAAAAGTGACTAAATAATAACAGTTCTTGGCAGTGGACTTTTGGACCTGACCAAAATCTCAGCCATATTGTCTGACCATGCAATCCTGCATTCTCCTTATCTGGACAGTTTTTTTGACCACTGATGAATGCAGCACATATTCAGGTGCGTGCTGCTGTTGTGGTGTGTGTGAGTGGAACTGTTGATCCAGTATCATAATCCATATCCACCATGGTATGGTTGGCAGTACTCAGGCTGCTCAGGGATGTTCCTGTGCCCATCTGACGCTCTCGGAGACTCTGCAGATAACTCTAAAGGGTCAAACCAGACAAAGGCAAACAAGGAGAGTTAAAATTTGTGTAAACACACAAGCAAGCAACTGCACAGTTATGATAATTGCTCAAAAACCAAAAAAAGTACTACATTAGTAATAAACATATCCCTCTTTTGGAGTGACAGCTCCACTGTGATTTTAAACTTTTATGGATATGTTGTCTACACTAGCTAAATGTTTTCCATGTTACTGACACTACATTAAGTGACTTGTATGGTTTTTAAGACTCCATGACACAATATCTAAAAACAATACAAAACAACAACAAAATACACACCAGAAGCATCAATCTTGAATACAGAAACACTTCTTCCACTTAGCATATAATTTGCATTTGCTCTACACAGACTCTGGTAAATAGATTTAACCCAACGACTAACATGTACATTGGTTGTGATGAAAATATACAGAAGTACTAAATACCTAAATAGATTTATTCTGCTTTTAATATGAAAATGTGTGCACTCACCAAACAATTTATTAGGAACTCTATACAAATAGTGTATTAGTAAACCCTTTAATAAACTGCTGGCCCATACCTGCAAGATTTTGCACTGCACTGCCAAATGACTGGCTGATCAGATAATTGCATAAGTGAGTAGATATACAGCTGTTCCTAATAAAGTGCTCAGTGAGTGAATAAGTACAGCATTTGTGTGTTAATGAGTCAAACAATGCTAAAATGGAGGCTATAAACATGACGTTTTTGAAATTAACCTGGTCAATTCAGTGCAAAAGTAAAAAAGTAAACCTCAGCCATAACCTGTTTGATGTCTGATCACCAACATTTCTGCTAAAGGGTTACATTTTACAATTCCTTTTTGGCTGATCCATTAGTTTAACTGCATGGGTCTCCTGATTGGCTAGATTTGGGCTTATCCCATTGAGCCTCAGAATAACGCCAATATACTAATCTCTTCCCTTGCCACAAAATCTCTGATTAACATACTAAGACATATTTGGATAAAGGATTTTGTATCACCCAAACAAAAGTGCACACACTTTCTATTGCCCTCTTGCAGGATTTGTGACATGGAAATTAAGGTTATCAGAGCAGCAGCAACCAGACAAACAAAAATTAATAACATTTCTGTGCTAAATGCTGCTATGGTCATTGAAAGGACCCAGTTTAGTTATCTACAGTCCAACATCTGTAAACTATTCATGCATTCACATTCTTAAAAGAATAAATCAATAAATCAGTTTGGTTCTATTGAAACTAACTGGAGCTAGAAGATCTCCAGCGTAGCGTTTTACAGGAGTGGGTTTACGGCGATACGTCCCCTCCTGACCTGCAGACAGTTGCAGCTTTTTCACATCTTTCTGTCTTATTCTCATCAGCTGCAATCGCTTCTGCCTTCTGCTGATGATCACTGAGAAAGAGAGGAAGAGTAAAACAATAAACAAATAAGTATGAGGTAACAAAATGCTATGATACACAGTATTACAGATATAAGACAGTAGTATTAATTCATTCATTGTCTACTGCTTATCCGAACTATTCTCGGGTCACGGGGAACCTGTGCCTATCTCAGGCGTCATTGGGCATCAAGGCAGGATACACCCTGGACGGAGTGCCAACCCATTGCAGGGCACATACACACTCTCATTCACTCACGCAATCACACACTACAGACAATTTAGAGATGCCAATCAACCTACCACGCATGTCTTTGGATTGGGGGAGGAAACCAGAGTACCCGGAGGAAACCCCGAGGCACGGGAAGAACATGCAAATTCCACACACACGGCGGAGGCGGGAATCGAACCCCCAACCCTGGAGGTGTGAGGCAAACGTGCTAACCACTAAGCCACCGTGCCCCCAGTAGTATTAATTTCCATTCACTAATATAAATTAACACTATATAATATTCCGTAGTATCATACAATTCTGTAGTATCATACCTTCAGTGTGTGAAAAACCTTCGGCTGTGAGCTTCCACTGCACTAATGCTCCCATAATGCTGAGCATAGGCCAGATGCCCAGAATGACCCAGCTGTACCAGCAGAGTGGTCCGGGAGCAGGGACAAGGCGCAAACAGTCATAAATGTGTGTGACCAACATCAGCAACTCCACAAAGTAATCAGCACATACTGTCATGATGGCAGCACCAAACACAGCTGTGGAGATGATGGTGAAAAACTTCTGCCACTGGAGAGTTAAAACGGCACACAGCATGCCAGTGCCAAGGAGGACACCTACGGGCACCTGTCATACATACACACATAACACTCTGTTAAATGCACATAAACACTCAATGTCTATAAGGCATTGGGAACT